>APFE030530056.1:10892-41763 GCA_000404065.3 Pinus taeda
CACTATTAAATTAAATGAAAAGGTTATCCATGAAAGTTAAGTGGAGATAAAACATGTTATACAAACTTTATAACATCATCCCACAATAAAATAAAAATTCTTCCATTGAAAAACAAAAATAATAACTCTATGGAAGTAACCAGTTCGCTCGCTCTCTCTGGGAGATATGTATTCTTATTTCATGAAAGGGAATCTTTTATGTCACGTTTCTACGTATCAAAATACGTTTTAGGTTTTTTGTTTTATCTTAATAGCTTCCAATTAAATGAACCTACACAAATGGTAATATAAGAAGAATAAAAACCTGAGAGATTTTTTTTGAGATTTTTTTTTATGGTTATGGATTTAACTATAAGTTTTGTTGGGTGAAATTCACGAGATGAGGGTTCAAATTTCGTTGAGTATATATATGACTTGTTGTGTTTTGGCTAGAAGAGTAGGGGACCCCATAGTAGCCAGTTAGATTTGATCCTTGGTCTGTTCAGGGTAACTCTCACCAGGCTCTTGTTGAGACATAAGTTTCCTGCTATTGTGCGGCTTGCAAGGGGTTGCAGGTAGCCTAGGTTTATAGTGGCCTAGATTTGATCCTGGGTCTGTTCATGATAACTCTCACTAGTTACAGATTATCCTAGATTTAAAAAAAAAAATCAGAGAGGTTTCTGTTTCTGAGAGGTTTCTCTCTGAGTTGCTATCCTGTACTGGACAGAGGATATCCCATACTGGCATATAACTTTCAACTAATTAAATGACAGGTTTATAGTGGCATCCAATTAGATTTGACCCTGGGTCTGTTCAGGATAACTCTCACCAGTTACCGATTATAGTCATAAGTTCCCTGCTATTGTGCGGTTTGCAGGCGGTTGCATGTAGCCTAGGTTTATAGTGGCAGCCAGTTAGATTTGATCGTGGGTTTGTTCAATATAACTCTCACTAGTTACTGATTATCCTAGATTTAAAAAAAAATATGAGAGGTTTCCGTCTGAGTTGCTGAGTTGCTATCCTATACTGGACAGAGGATATCCCATACTGACATATACTTTTCAACGAATTAAATGACAGGTTTATAATGGCAGCCAGTTAGATTTGATCCGAGTCTGTTTAGGATAACTCTCACCCGTTACTGATTATCCTAGATTAAAAAAATAAAAAAATAAAAAATCTCAAAGGTTTCTGTCTGAGTTGCTATCCTGTACTGGACAGAGGATATGCCATACGGGCATATACCTTTCGACGAATTAAATGACATGACAGAGTCCCTGGTTCTTTCCTGCAGCTAACAATCGGCAATGGTCAACAATTTTCAACATGCCGTGAAAATAAATTATAAAATCCAAGCAGAACGTACGCAGAAGAAGAGGTGGATTGCCAATTGATTGCAAGGCATATGTCTGCAAGATTCCTCTCTTTTTATCCTTGCCATTTTTAGGCCCCCCTGCCTCCCTGAACGAGTGGATTTCAGTATCATATCATGTGATATCACGATAAAGTTTCCCCTTGCAGTCTATTTCAAAAGAAAGTCCACGCACCACTGAGGCCTTGCCTTTGTAACTGCTCGAAAAGCCCCATATTTGAAGCAAAAGACTGCTGGAAGTAGCTAGCAGATAGTAGGGTAGGTGAGTATATTCCATTATAACGAAACTCCAAATTTGGATGTTTGCAGTGCGTTTCAATTTTGGCTGTTTAGGTTGCTTCTCAGCAGCAAATGGGCATCAACTGAGTGATTGTGAGCAGCTTTGCAATTGAAACTGGGTTGATTGTTGGGTTTACTCTACTGCATAGCCATGACAGGCTGATAACTTTTAAGAACTTATCTGTGAATAGAGTATACCATGACCATAAATAGAGCTATGCTGGCAAAATACCCAATAGCCTGAACTTGCAATATAGGCTTGTGAGATACAGAAGAAACTATGGAAAACAAGATTGTTTTTTGGAGTGTATGCTTTTTTCTTTCATGTGGTCTGCTACAGATGAACAGAGCCCGAGCTCTTCCTCAAGAGGCTCAAATTTTACAGCTGATGAAGAGTAGCTTGAAAGATCCTCGGAATTCCTTGAAAAACTGGGAAGACTCCATTGATGCGCCTTGCTATTGGGATGGAATTACCTGCGACAATTCTACAGGTATGGTCACTCAAGTCATACTTGAAACCAAATTTCTCTATGGTCATTTTCCGTCCACTATATGCCGTTTGAGCAACTTGAAAAAACTTCAACTGGGTGTAAATTACCTTGAAGGGAATCTGCCATCGACCCTTATGAATTGCAGCAAGCTTGAATACTTGAATCTTACCGGCAATTCTTTGTCCGGTACTTTACCCGACTTCTCTCCATTGAAATCCCTGCAAATTCTAGATTTGTCAATTAACAACTTCACTGGTCCATTCCCTGTTTCTGTGGGAAATCTACCAGAGTTGACCTCTCTGAGCCTGGCAAACAACCCATTCAATCCAGGAAATATACCTGAAGAGCTCATGAATCTGAAAATGCTCAATCTGCTTTACCTGGCTTCCTGCAAGTTGGAAGGAGAAATTCCGAGTTTCATTTTAAATTTTACAGATCTGGGCCTGCTGGATCTCTCTACCAATAACCTCCATGGATCTATTCCAAGGGAAATTTCCAAACTCAGTAAGCTCTACCAACTGGAGCTCTACAATAACAAACTTAGTGGAAATATACCTCGAGAGCTGGGTAATCTTACATTTCTGCAAAATTTTGATGCATCAAATAACATACTTAGCGGAAATATTCCAGAGGAGGTTGGCAATTTAAGAAACATCGTTTCCTTTCACCTCTACATGAACCGACTGTCAGGTCCAATTCCCGAAGGTTTTGGGGAATTCCCGTATCTTGTAGATTTGTCACTGTATCGGAACAATTTCACAGGCCAACTACCACAGAAGCTTGGCAGTCTATCCAAGTTTAACTTGCTCGATGTTTCTGAGAACCAGTTCAGTGGCCCGCTACCAAAAGATATGTGCAGAGGAGGAAATCTGCAATACTTTCTGGTTCTGGATAACTTTTTTACAGGAGAGCTGCCTGAAACTTATGGAGATTGCAAAACTTTGGTTCGCTTTAGAGTTAAAAACAACAGTTTGAGTGGTCTGGTGCCCAAAGGAATTTGGGGACTGCCAAATGTTAACGTTATTGATTTAAGCTTCAATAATTTTGTTGGTGGAATTGGTCCAGAGATTGCAAATGTCAAGGAATTATCAGAATTTTATATTCAGAATAATCAATTGTCCGGGATTCTGGTACCAGAGATTGGCATGGCAAAGCTATTGGTCAAACTTGAAGCAAACAATAATCAATTTACTGGTCCAATACCAAAGGAAATTGGCGACTTGAGTGAGTTGACTGATCTGCTTTTGCAGAACAACATGTTTGAGGGATCCATACCAGAAGAGGTTGGTTCCTGTACTTCTTTGGTTGTTGTAAATCTTGCAGAAAATAATTTGCAAGGGTCAATTCCAAAGTCACTGGGATCTATTGCTGATCTGAACTCCTTAAATCTTTCAAACAACAAACTATCTGGTTCAATTCCAAGCAGTCTTGGTGCACTAAAGCTCAGTTTGCTTGATCTTTCCAAGAATGAGTTAAGTGGGCCTGTTCCAGATTCACTCATTAACGAAGTAAACAGACAAAGCTTTTCAGGAAATCCAGGGCTCTGTGCTAACAGCTCTGGAAATGATAATTATGATAATAACAATATACTGAAGGCTTGTTCCGATTCTCATCGTGGGAAAGAAACCAGACAAATGGGAATTATCTCTGGTCTCATTGTTGGCACAGCATTGTTATTACTTGTGCTTGGACTGATACATTTTCAGCGAAGATATCGTCAAAATCAACTTGACTTGAATGAAAAGGATAACTCTTCTTGGACACTTACACCTTTTCATAATTTAAGCTTCTCTGCAGAAGATGTTCACGAAGCTTTATTAGATGAAGAGAATATCATCGGAAGGGGTGGATCGGGAAAGGTGTATTGTGTCACTTTGCAGAACAATGAAACTGTAGCAGTAAAGCGAATATGGACAATGAACATCAACAGCAATAAGCAAAATGGATTAGATAGATTGATAAAGGCAGAAGTGGATATTTTGGGAACAATTCGGCATAAAAATATAGTGAAGCTTTATTGTCATTTGTCAAATGGTAATTCAAATCTACTGGTATATGAATACATGTCAAATGGAAACTTATTTGATGCTTTGCATGGAAATAATGAAGAGAAGACGCTAAAGAGAAGTGGTACGCATTTGGATTGGCCAACACGGTACAAGATTGCATTGGGAGCAGCTCATGGATTAGCCTATCTTCATCATGACTGCTTGCCTGCAATTGTTCACAGAGATGTAAAATCTACCAATATTTTGCTGGATAAATTTTATGAGGCAAAGATTGCCGATTTTGGGATTGCCAAAAATCTTCAAGCTTCTGGAGGAAGTGATTCAACCGTAGCTTTGGCAGGCACCCATGGCTACATTGCTCCTGGTATGTTCAACTTAGTACTGTGCTCCCCTAGTTTGCACCTTTGCCATCGAAATGACAGTACTTGCTCAAGGTTTTCATAGATTTTGCAGTTATAGATTCTAGCCTTTTTCAAAATCCATTTATACTTCCGTGTATATATTTGTTGTAAATGGTTCAGTACTTAGTAACTTACATCCATTTTTTCTATGCAGAATGTGCATACTCTTTGAACATTACAGAAAAGAGTGATGTTTATAGTTTTGGTGTGGTATTGTTGGAGCTTGTTACTGGCAAGCAATCAATTGAACCAGGTTTTGGTGAGAACAAAGATATTGTATACTGGATTTCACAAAAGATATGTTCCCAGAAAGATGCTTTTGAAGTTCTCGACTCAAATATTTGCAAGTCGTTTCAGGAAGAAATGATCAAAGTCCTGAAAATAGCATTGTATTGTACTTACAAACTACCGGCACTGCGGCCAACAATGAGAGAAGTTGTACAGATGTTGCTGGATGCTGATCCATGCATTATCAATTTCAGGTCAATCCAGGCTGCGGATGATCCACAGGACACAAACATTGCTGTTGACCCTCCTGTGAAACCAAAATATCGGGGTAAATATTGAGGAAATTAATTGCAGATACTATTTTCCATGGAGCGTTGTCTCATCTTCCTGACTAATTTAGATCGAGAAAAGAATTGTGCTTGCCGAAGGTGTAATGGTTGGCAGAAGTAATTGATTAAAAGCCAGGAAGAAGACAAATGAAGTATATTTGCCAAAAATGGTTTGACAGATCTGTGATGGAGCTGTTCAGCTGGGTTCAAAGAATCATTTGCAGATTGAGCAAGAAGATTCCCTCTATCTGAAGAATATTACAGGTTATTAAAAAATTTACCATGTCTTTGTTGTTTTGACATCAATCTTCAACACCATAGTGGTGTTGTATTTTGCTGCTTTTAGCAATACCTCACCCTGTAGCTTTAGCCATTCACCGTACTTTAAGTATCTCTAAGGCCTGAAAGGAAAGACAAAGTCAATATTGTCCATGTATAAAAATATCTTTAGTAAGTTTGTCCTAATTTTCATAGTTTTTAAATCATCTTTCTGATCAAGGTTTATGATGTTTTATTCATTTCAAAATAATAGGTCCTAAGGCTTTTACATTTGTCTATGTTAATAATAGAATGCACCAAGGATAGAGGAGCTAGCAGTTGCTCACCCTATCATATCTTGTCAAGATCAACACCAAGGTTCTTGAACCAGCTATGATATTAGTTTGACTTGGCCGGACAAAGATCTTGTATATTAATAAAGAGTTGATATTGAGCTTTGAAGTGTGCCTCTGGAAAATAGCATTGTGGTTTATTACTTATGGAATTAGCGGGGCATGTTTCTTGTTTTTCCATGACTCATTTCCAGAGCATTTCAACTTCAATGGCAACCTTGTATGCCCTTTCCATTTGCATTTTTTTACTATCTTCTCCTGGGAACTTTCCCTTCTTTGGACCACACAGATGCCTAAAACTTCCTGTGACCATAGAACTTTTTTAGTCTTCATGCACTAAGAAGAAATGTTTTTACTGGATGACATGATGCCATAGAGGAATACATGATAACTAAGTGACTTGGACTAAGAATACATTCGAGTTTTCTTCAAATGGTATTTGAATTTTTTTCATGCCAATAGTAAATAGAGTTAATTGTGCCTACAGAAAATCGTTACTTGTACATTTTTGCAAAACACTGATATTGGTCCACTTCACAAAGTTGATTCCTTTTCTATTCAGTTAAACTGAAACATGGTTGGTCATAGTTTCTTTCCATATCTTGGATGGGTGCTACTTATTTGAATGATTGAAAAAGCAGAAATAATTTATGATTGTTGTTTGTGATAATTATTTAGTGATCTTCTTCATTCCATATTTCACTAGGTTGAATTATTGCTTCTTTGAACATACAATTCTATGTAAGGCTCATTGCATTGGTCTGGTACCTTGTGAAATAAATTGACATAATTTTTATTATTTTTAAGATTTATTTTCAATCTGCCCTACTTATGAAATGGCAGGCTTTGATCCACAAGAGAGAGCTGTTGGCAAATCTTTTTGCACATTGTGTGTGTTTGAATTGTACATGGAAGTTGTTTCTTTGGATATTTGCGTGGTGTGGCAGGGAACAATGTAAACAGAAACTAGAAAACCCTGGATTAGATCTATTTTGCAAAACACCCATATCTTTGTTTAGCATCTATGTTATTTACATATAATCATTGTGATACATTAAAAGAACTGTTTTCACCTTCAATATACGATTATATTGTAGTTCTGCATTTGTATCTGTCTACAATTTCTTATGCACCAGTGGTTGTATCAGAGCTAGTTGTTCTCTGAGTTGAATCAAGTGGTATTGAAGAAATTGCTTGCCCTTTATTTTCTTTAAAAGAAATTAAGTGGTATAAGTTCCATAAGGTGCCTAGTGAAGTTTTCTTGGTGATCTAGATGTTTAAGGCATTCAAGTCACAGAACAAGTATTCACTGGCAGTTTTGTAAGAAATGAGAACCCATGGAAATGGCAATGGTAGAAATCAAGCTGAGTGGGGGAGTGGTTTCATGGAAATAATTATGACAATGGGAGTTGAGTGGCTGAGTGATGAGAAACCCCCTGAGAAAAATCAAAGTGAGTTGGGGAGTGGTTTTATGGAGAGAATTATGGCAACTTGAAGAGCAGAATGGATTCATATCTACTGGTGAAAGATTATTACAGTCGAGAAAGACTCCAACACTGTTGCAACTGATTGGAAGGAAAAAGGATAAGAGGCATAGGCTGATTTATTTCCTAAACCGTAATTATTTTGTATTATATTGTGTGCACTGTTCATAAATCGGTAAATGAAGTGTGGAAAGCTATTGCTGAAAAGTGGTTAGTCAAAATTTCTTCCAGCACTATTACAACCATGCTATGATGGTTGAGGGAGTTGCCCACTGGAACCACATGATGAAGTCGGTCAAGTAGTTGCCTTCTACTGGTGAAATAGCATGTTGACATCATATTTGATAACCGTTCCAATCATGGGAAACTATGGTGGTATCTCTAGAGAATGTAGTCAATTTTCTACGCATCAACATGGTGACAGGAAGACAGGTGGATGTCCTAACAAAATCAACACGAGGGTTAGGGTTGTAATCATAGAGGCCCTGTACCTCTGGGTTGGCAAAACCAACGAGTGGCTCTCTAAAGAGATGATCTGATACCAATGAAAGAAACGTGAAAAGCTCATGCTCAAAATAATACAGAAATTGAAAGGGAACAAAATCATAGAAAATGCAGCCAATAGAAGGTGTGTGGCTAGGTAAAATTTTCATCATTGCTTTATTTCGGTGGTACAAAGTTCAAAGATTATCACTGGGCATTTGAGTCAAGAATTTAAATAAATAGTGGTTAGGTCAATGATGGTGAGATTGTACATTGATTGATGAAAGATATGGCCGGTCTGTTATGAGATTGTACATTGGCTAGATGAAAGATATGGCCGGTCTGTTATGAGATTGTACATTGACGGGGGAAGATACGGACGGTCTGTTGTTATATGTTTTAGAGATAAATTTAAATTTATTTTAACTTTAGATTTATTAAGTATTTAGTTTAATTAAATTTTTTGAGGTGTAATTTTTATTATTATTATTATTATTATTATTTTTTTTTGAGAAAAGGTCTGACTTTAATTTCAATGTTTGATCAATTTAAAATTGCCTATGAGATGGGTTTAGGCTCATTGAAGTTATGAGTGGTTGCTTCAATATTTTAGATGATTATATATATAAAAGATGAAATTAATTATGTGAAATTCAGGTAGTGCCATTGCCTCTATGGGAGATGTTGTAATATAATATCAGGTCATTCAAACATTAAATCTAAAATTAAATTTAAAAATAAAATAAATTACCATTTAAACAACATCAACACATAAATTTAAATCAATTTAAATAGTAATAATAAAATTAATAAGGACTAAAAACTAGTGTACCTGTAGTTAAAATAACAAATGCCATATGCATAGGTATTTACTTATATATATATAAAAGAAAAATGCCATGTGCATAGGTATTTAGTTGTATGTATTATGAAGGTTTTAATAAAACTAGTGTATGTGAATCTTAAGTTTTGGTGGAGAGTGATCAAATTTTTTTAAGATGCAAACCTCTTTTAGAATGCAAAACTTGAGAAAAAGTTTACACCTCCATAGCTTTGATCCCTCTAGACCCTTGATAAATTTGAGCTTAAGATGGATTCATGCTAGTTCTTTATATGTATGTATGTTATGTGTCAACTCCTTGCTTAGCAAAAAAAATTCCACATCCTTTTTATTTTGAGCCACACCCCAATAAAATGTGATTTTTATTTTTAGTTACTTTATATAATATTTACATAGTTTATATTTAAATATCTTTAAATAGATTTCTTTTCTCATATTGGGAATTAGAAAACATGTATCTATGCAATAAGAACTCTCTCTCTCTACATATTCATTGAATTTTTCTTGTTATTAATATTATTATAAAATACTACATGTCAACCCCATACTATCTCCTTTATACCCTAAATTAGAAACCACTTATCAATAGAATAAGAAATCCGTTTCTCTTAATTGGGCAATGAAACATTTTACTTCTTGTGAACATTAATTTTTCTTTTCACTTTCTCTCTATATGTAATTATGAATTTGACATTAAAATATTAGTTATAAGAATTATTTTACATTCTATTTCTATATCTCTATATTAATTTAGGTTAGTTAATATGGAAATTGGAATATTACTGCAAAAGTAAATAAGTTGATATAAAATTATGTTACTTAATATGAAAAATGAAATTATATATATATATCAATTCTATCTTGAGCATGGAATGAATTTCTCTTCTCCTTCGTAGTGAGTTGTAATATCAATATTATTTTAGATATCATGTGTAATCTGGATGTTGAGTGGTGAAGGAATTACACATCTTCCTCATATTAAAAAGTAGAAAGTAAATTAATTTCTAGTGTCATTTATTTTATCTCTCTATTTGTAAAGTTGATGTAATTATGTTATTTAGTAGCTCATCTATTTAAATTATAGTTGGTATGCCAATAGGCATCTATCCATAATAAACATCAAAACACACTTCATCTTATATCTCAAGTTTCTAAATTAGAAAAGCTAAGAATTACCTAAATTATAACTTTACTAAAAAGAATTATTGCTATTATTATCGACAAAAAGAATTAATATATGAATTAAATATATACACACTAAAAAAACATGTAACAAGATTCTTAATCATAGAGATTAATCTGCATTTTATCATGAAGATTCTTAATTGTAAAATTGGCTTTGATACAATACCATGAGCCAATAGCATGGCTTATTGATACCACATGCCCTAAAATTATACTTGTTCATACGACATTTTTTACTTTTTCCTATGTCAATTTTTTTAATTAATGAGTTTAATTATAAGGAAAAAAATACACAATCACTTTGGAAATAAATCTCAGCCTTTGATTTGTGTATATTACTAAGAATATTATTGAATATTCTATGGAGACTAAATTCCTACCATCTAAACCTTAATAATTATAGATAATTAAATTAAAATTTTGGAAATCATATTTCAAAATAAACATGTCTATCGACATAACTATGGATATTGAAGGGGAGTTTTGTTTATGGTACACATTGAAATAATTTTTTGTTATTAACATACTGAAGGGGAGTTTTGTTTATGGTGGACATTGAAATATTTTTTTGTTATTCACATTTATTTTTTATTTTTTTAATTTAGCTATTATTTATTTTAATGTAACATTACATGACAACATCTCTCCCATACTGGGCTATAGAGAGCATTTTGGCCCAAAGAACAATATTAATAAAAATAAAATTACAATAACATAACAAATTAAATTTAATTGATTTATTATTTTCAATACATTTTATTTTCTATTACGTTGATTGAGTCGATATTGTGTTTTATTATCAATTTGCGAACACTAAAACATCTCTCCCATATTGGAGTGTAGAGCGGAGAAATTAAAATAAGAATATTTATAGAGATGTCAAATTAATATAAATATAAAACTATTATAAAGAAACAACATAGATTCATCAGATTTACTAAGAGAGATAAAATCTCTACAAATGTAAACTATTGAAAAAAAAATTATATACTAGATTTAGATTTGGTCTTTCTAAAAACTTGATAAAGCTGAAGTTAAAATAAATCTATGCTAATTTATAATACTAAATAAATAATAAAAAAAACTTCTAGATAAAAATATAGTAAATAATAATAAAGTGTATATATTCAACTATATAAAAAAGTAACATAACAATTTACATTTTTCATAAATCTTGTTTACATTTTTCATGAATCTTGTTCTTGTTTTTTTACCATCTTTAAATGTTAATCATATTAAAAAAGAAGTCGATTTTTGAATATCATTTAAATTTTTAACTTGAAAATATTTTAATGAAGGCTTGTTTTTTTCTTTGTTGGGTAATATTCGACCTTAATTACTATTAATAACCAAAAGCCAAAATTTGCAATTGATATGCATGGTAACATCTCGTTGGTGGTAGGAAAGTCCATGTCCACATATAAAAATGTAAAAGTTGTTCTGCCGCTTAGCAAAAGTCACGAGAACATGCTAGTCACGAGAACATGCTAGTATATATAACCACCCCACTAAGTTGACTAGTAACACAACAAGCACATTACTGAAACAATACAGTGGATATAACGAGATCGAAATAAAACACAGAAGAAATAAACTCAGAAACCAAATAGTACCCCAATAGTAGCGGGGTACTGATAGTAGAAATGACACAGGGAAATCATTCATCAAGGATGATCACTTGTTGATCTCCGAGAGGTATTTCCACTAACCATGTTGAATGGGGTGACGTCAATGATTGCTTCTCCATTCTGAGGTGTTGAGGAGTTGATGGTTGAGTCTAAGTTGATGTAGCACTCAATTTTGTTCAACCAAACAGCGATGTCATCCCTATCATATCGAATATCCCACAGAATATGCTTTAGGTCCTTCTAACCCACAAACAACTTGTAATTGTCAATTTGTTTGTCCTGCAACACCATATGCAGTAGCGATGTCGTTTGTTTATGAGAGAAGATTGATTTTAGGAATTGTAGGTGGTGCTTTCTCCATTTACCTGTGTAGCGACCTGCATTCTACCGGTTGAAGTGCGACCGCGGTTGAGGCTTGAACGAGCTGCGCTTGGACGAAGTGCGAGTTCCTTGTTATGCGATGGAGATAATGCACATAAGTGAGAAGGGGGCGACTTTGTATATACACATGAGAGCATGTGCTAACATATATGGAGGCCGACCAACATGAATGAGGGGGCTGACTTGAAGTTAAGGAGTTTTGCGATGAAGTGAGGCGTGGATAGGTCGGCTGGGCAAGCCACCACCTCCCCCTAAAACGCATATATATGGAAGAGCGTTGGCTCTCATTTGGACATCGATTGCTCGCTCAACATCTTTGCTCAAGGAGTAAAGGCGCAGGTCGAAGTGCGCAAGGCTAAGGAGAAAGGCGCAGGTTGGAATGCGCCCGTTCTTGGGTAGGGCCGCACGGTGACAACGTGGTATTGGGTGAAGGTGCGGGCAGGAGCGCTCGGTGGTTGGGTGACGGCGTGCACGGGTGTGTGGTGCCCGATTTGTGCAAAGTTGCCCGACGGTGAAATGGAGGAGCGCCCAGTTTGTGCGACGATTTGGTACGGGTGTCTTGGTGACTCGGGTGAGCGCCCGCCCGTCGTGCAAGTGTGCATGGTGACTTGGTGAAGTGTTGAGATTGTGGACGGAGGTGTGTCTCAGGTGGAGGCGCCCGTGTGTGGCGACTTTTAGGCGCGCTCGAGTTGGGCAAACAACACGATCGTGCGACAAGGTGAACGAAGCGTTGGTGAGTCGTGCGGCGACCGTGCGGAGGTGCCGACGAGCCAGGCAACCGAGTTTTGCCTTGGATTGTAAATTTGGCTAAGTATGAAACTTGGGGTTTCCAAGTTTACTTGTAAAGCTTTGTAAACTGTTGTATAATATATTGTTGGGCAGACTCATTGTTCAGGGAATTGCCCCTCCCTTTATACTGTGCAATTGTGTTCATCATTTATAATTGTTGTTGATAATGAATGTGTATGGGTGTTCATTGGTATAAAGGATAAAGAAATAATACTTGGCTGAGAAACACAAACTAAGTAGGAATAAGTGGTTAGGTGTAGTCCACGAACATAAGTATTGGTGAAAAGAAACTGTTTGGCGGTGCCGCACCTCGCCAAGAGCGGTTGAAAGACTACTGCCAGCCAGGGGGCGTGACAGGTGGTATCAGAGCTGATATCCGGGTTGATGAAGAAGTGTTGATCCCACTACACTATCATGAGGTGGTATCAGAGCTCGGTTGGAGCTGGTGATTGAGCAGGGTTGCTCGTGACGAAGTGCCGGTGGAAGTAGGTACTTGCAAGTGAAGGAAGTTGTTTCGCACAAGTGGAATAAGGGCTGGTTCAGTTTGCAGGCAACTTGGTGAAGCTGTTGCATGGTCGAAACTAGATTGCAAAGAAGAAGGAGGCTGTTAGCAATGGCAGTTGAATCTCAGGCTGGGTCTAGTCACGGTGCGAAGGACACTACTATTGGGTTCATTGAAAAAGTGTTGGAGAAGATGGAGGACATGAAAGCCTTCTGGAATAAGAAGATGGAATTGATCGAGAAAGATTAAGAGGCCAATGCGAAGATGAAGGAAGAGCTCGAGGAACTCCGTACTCAACACGAGTACACTGATTTTATGTGTACACAACTTGAAGTAAGGGTCAAGGAGGTTGAAGAGGCAAGAGACAAGGGTCTTGCAGAGATCGTGGACTTGCAGAAATCTCTTGACGAAGCCAGAGATGAGATCGCGATGTTGAAGAAGGTCGTGAGGCATAACTCAGGTGGAGGAGTGCCTCATGTGAAAGTCAAGGAACCAAAATCTTACGATGATACAAGGAGTGCAAAGACTCTTGGCAACTTTCTATGGGACATGGAGCAATACTTGGAATGGTTGGGTTTATCTGATGATGAGACGAAGGTCAAGGTAGTTGCTCAGTTCTTGACAAAGGATGCTAAGATGTGGTGGCGAAGACGGATGGATTAGATTGCCAATGGCAATGCTGGTGACATTACTTCATGGGATGAGATGAAGAAAGCTTTGCAGACCCATTTCAGTCCCCAGGATGAAACGTGGGAAGCAAGGATGAAGATAAAGTTCATAAAGCAGACAGGGAACCTTCAGACATATTAGCGGGAGTTTGCAAGTTCGGTTCTGGAACTTCCTGACATAGCAGAGAGGGACAAGCTGTTCAATTTCATTATTGGGTTGAAGCCTTGGGCACGCAATGAAGTGAAGAGGCAGAGGATTAGAACACTTGAAGAAGCTTTTGCTGCTGTGGATAGGTTGGTGGAGAATTATGATGAGACTTCTGATGATAGGAAGAAGAAGTCTGACAAGCCGAAAGAGAAGAAGAAAAAGGATGCTTCGAAATTGGATGACAAGTTGAAGACAAAGAAAGCCTTGAAGTGTTGGATATGTGTTGAACCACATACGGTGAAGAATTGCCCTTCTAGACTGAAAGTGGCTGCGATTGCACAATCTAATGCGAAGAATGAAGAAGCTTATGTGGGGATGATGCAGATACGCGATGCTGTTGCTGCTACAGAGGTGATCTCTCGGAGGGATCCCGAGAGGAACAAGTTGGAGTATGTTCAGATGAAGGTTGGAGATGCTGATATACTCACTATGGTGGATAGTGGGGCCTCTCACAACTTCATGGGAGAAGATACTGCGAGAAGAATTGGGCTGAAATTTGTACCAGTAAAGGCACAAATGAAGACAATCAATTCTCCTCCTGATGATGTTCTTGGTGTAGTTGAAAAGGTGGACACAACACTTGGTGAGTGGACAGGGAAGGTCGGCTTCACTATAGTGCAAATAGATGACTATGAGGCTGTGCTGGGAATGGAATTCTTGAAACAGTTTAATGTTATGATTGTTCCACATTTGAAGAAGCTGTACATTTACGATGGAAGCGAAGATGTACCAATTGGTGTGCCTAACATTGGAGTGACAAAGCCTGATTGTAAGTTGGCAGTGATGCAAATGGAGGACGAGAAGCGGATGGAAGACATGAGTAAGTGGTTGTCTATGGTTGAGGCAAAGCTTACCGAGCAGTCATTGGTCATCTAGACTCTTTTAGATAGTATATTGGATTTGTCAAGAAGGCTAGAAGCAGTCGAGGATGATGATGACGATGACGAGGCATATGTGAGGCCGAATGTCCGGGAGGAGGATCGGGTCACTTATCTACAAAGGATGGAGATTGAAGATTTTGACAAATGGATTGAGTTGATTAGTGAGGGTGAGCCTTCAAGCTCTACTCCCTCCACATCTTCTTAGATGGACAAGAAGATGGGGCTCATTGTTAGCTGCTCATGGCAGTGAGTCCTTAAAACAGACTAAGCAGGTATGACAGATGGTGCAGGGACGGCTTGGCATCAAGCATCATGACATGTTGCAGATGGGATGGAGTTTCCATGGACCTGAGCATGGTGGATGAGATTCTTGGTGAGTCCAAGATGTGGCAGAAATCCGAGATAGACTGGTGAAGGCATAAGGATGTTCACTCTCATGGCTTGAGCGTGACAGTTGGATTAGCTACCCAACTAGTTCAAACATGGGGTCCGGAAGTGTGCAGAGATATGTCGATATCAGGCTGATTTGAGATGGTGTTCGACACGAAGAGATGTTGGAATCAAGTAGACGAGGAAGACAGTTCACAGGATGAGGACGACACATGGTGGAGATGGTAGTTCTACATATGTTGTAGGGATGTTTGCAGTATGTGGAGGAGTTAACATCATGGACCGAGGATGAGACAGACATTGATGTTGATCTTGGTGGATGGCTACCAGGATGGTATGTTGTTGGGGACGACAAGGATTTTAGGTGGAGGAGGATGTAACGACCTGCGTTCTACCGGTTGAAGTGCGACCGTGTGTGAGGCTTGAACGAGCGCGGTTGAGGCTTGAACGAGCTGCGGTTGGACGAAGTGCGAACTCCTTGTTATGCGATGGAGATAATGTGCATAAGTGAGAAGGGGTTGAGCTTGTATATACACATGGGAGCATGTGTTAACATATATGGAGGCCGACCAACATGAATGAGGGGGCCGACTTGAAGTTAAGGAGTTTTGCGATGAAGTGAAGGTGTGGAGAGGTCGGCTGGGCAAGTCACGACCTCCCCCTACAACGCGTATATATGGAAGAGCATTGGCTCTCATTTGGACATCGATCACTCGCTCAACATCTTCGCTCAAGGAGTAAAGGCACAGGTCGAAATGCACAAGGCTAAGGAGAAAGGCGCAGGTTGGAATGCGCCCGTTCTTGGGCAGGGCCGCACGGTGACAGCGTGGTATTGGGTGAAGGCGCGGGCAGGAGCGCCCGGTAGTTGGGTGAGGGCATGCATGGGTGTGTGGAGCCCGACGGTTGGTTGAGGCGTGCACGGGCGTGTGGCGCCGGATTTGTGCGAAGGTGCCTGACGATGAAATGGAGGAGCGCTCGGTTTGTGCGACGACTTGGCACGGGTGTCTTGGTGACTCGGGTGAGTGCTCGCCCGTCGTGCAAGTGTTCACGGTGACTTGGTGAAGTGTTGAGATTGTGGACGGAGGTGTGTCTCGGGTGGAGGTGCCCGTGTGTGGCGACTTTAGGGCACGCCCGAGTTGGCAAAACAACATAATCACGCAACAAGGTGAACGAAGTGTTGGTGAGTCGTGCGGCGACCATGCGGAGGTGTCGACGAGCTAGGCAACCGAGTTTTGCCTTGGATTGTAAATTTGGCTAAGTATGAAACTTGGGGTTTCCAAGTATACTTGTAAAGCTTTGTAAACTATTGTATAATATATTGTTGGGCAGACTCATTGTTCAGGGACTTGCCCCTCCCTTTATACTGTGCAATTGTGTTCATCATTTATAATTGATGTTGATAATGAATGTGTATGGGTGTTCATTGGTATAAAGGATAAAGAAATAATACTTTGTTGAGAAACACAAACTAAGTAGGAATAAGTGGTTAGGTGTAGTACACGAACATAAGTATTGGTGAAAAGAAAGTGTTTGGTGGTGCCGCACCTCGCCAAGAGCGGTTGAAAGACTACCGCTGGCCTGGGGGCGTGACAACCTGGGTCTGGAACCCACTCTGTTTTCTGATCACACACCTCAAAATCTAAATGATATTCTTGTTCATTGAATTCCTTTACTTCGAGGGATCGAAATTCTCATCGAACTTCCAAGGGTACAACATCATAAAATTTTGCAAAGGAATCCCAACCTAAGAGGCGAAGTTGTCTTGAGGAGGACGTTGTAGATGAGCCTCCTGTTTTGCTAATGATTCATTGTTGCGACACCATCGAGTAGAAGGACTTGTAACAAATTTGGACCAGTGAGACTCAATAAAACACACAAGGGAATTGACTAAGAACAACAGTGACAGGCGGAGACAAAAAACTCTTGAATCCCTGACTACTAGACACAACTAACAAGAATGAAGGAACTGTGTAAACATCATCAATATACCTAAACCATAAACATGCCAATCAAATTGTACTGGTTTCGTAATGTTAAAACCAAATTGAGAAAGAACCATTGTACCAGACGCCGACAAACAAGACTGGAAATTTGAAGGATAACCAAAATGGTTCAAGAGACTATAAATCCGTCGATAGGAGCACAGACACTAGCTCAAAAGAGAGACTAGAGGATGAGTTATGCATAAAACACACAAAGTACATTTGGTAGCTTCCCACGACCCCGTAACCCTTTCAATGACAACAACAAAGTAGAGAACAAAAAGAGAAGACCCTCCTTTGACTAGAACCCTTACCACCATACCAACTGAGAACGAATCTAGCTTATGCTACTCGAATGGACCCTGTGTGAAAATGGGATGGCTAGAATTGCACCAATATCACCCTAATTCAAAATAAACCATGAATAGCTTACGCAATTTTGAACATAACACACCCCTATTAAGGAAATGAACTTTAGAATATATACCTCCTAGAAGCCTTGAGCAGAGAAAGAACCATCCACTCGTGCACTTCCTCCACGAATAGAGACAAAATATATCCACCCTGAATGCAGTAAGGCTTTTCGAAATTCTTGAACCACCGGCAAAATTGCACATAACTTAGCTACGACAACAAAATGGATAAACTAAGAATTGACTTCAATTACATACCTCTACTTGAATAATAATGTTTGACATACTCAGTAGGGTATTTATATAACCACACCCACGAAGCATAAAAGAGTTGTGAAAGCAAACTAAAACTTTGACATTCCTTCTGCTCACACTAAGTGTTTAACTCCTTCTCACATTGCTCTAGTCCAAGACCGCTCACATTACATGGAACATTAACTCCACCTGATATCATGCCAGGCTGAATCCTCCCTAACACTAAACTCCCACAATTTTTCTCCTTCATTGTGGCGTCGAGGAACTCGTCTCCCAATTCAAAGTTGGTTGTAGAACCCACTCTAGCATATGGTGAAATGATGGAGTAAATGCCCCACACATGATAACCTATGGCATTCCATCTCTCCTTAATGTGCCACCTCCATGAAGAGAGAGTATTGTTCCAAGTGGGTGCCTTGGCACACTCCCCCAAGGTCTCCCCCACCATGACCAACAAGATATTGTGCATGCTACTCATGCCATATGTCGGAGAATCTCTAGACCTTCGCCTATTGTGCACATGCTTCCATGACTCTCATCTGCCAAAAAACTTCTTCATCATGCCAAGGATTGTTTGTTGTTATCTATACACCCCCATCTGGGGTATTAACGAAGGTTATACTTTACTCTTTTGCTTTCCTATATTAATAAGTTATTTCTCTAATCTTATATGTTTTTCATATTTTTATTTACATTATGTTGCATGCTGTTGGTTTCAACAAACTATATACATTGTAATATTCCTAGTAGAAATTTGACAATGATAACAAAGACATGCACAAATAAATAACACATAAAATTTCAGAAATTCATACACATAAACCATAAATTTTTGCAAATCCCTAAACTGGCCAAATTTTATAAATAATATGTGTCGTGGTACAAATTGCTTGGAGAAATTGCACTTGGGCTTGCACAAGGCAAGCTAAAATCACTAGGTGACAAGTACGAGAAAGCCAAATGGTTGCAAAAATCAACACCTCCAAAAACGTGTGATGCTGCTCCAAAATTACACTACTCCTACCCGCTCCCCCCCCTCCCCGATTTCTCACTCTAGAGTCCCAGAAAATTCTATAAAATTAGGAGAGTGCTCCTTGCCCAAAACCTAGAAAAACCCAAAAAGGGTTCCCCTTAGTTCCAACTTTCGAAATTTGACTCTTCATAGGTTGGCCCTCCACCAAATTCAAATTTTGTTACTATGACTACTCCATTCAATCTCTTCTCTCCCAACTCTAGAAATCCTCCTCAAATTTCTCTCCCAGCGATTTCCCAGCACTCCAACTCCAAACTCCCTCGAATGATGCTGCCCCAAAAGAGTCTCACTCCAATGACTGCACAATCATGGAGGAGATGATGCAGTCCCGTGTATGATAAAGTGAGAGTTGCATGTAGGTTGGTCCTCTTGGCTGTAGCTACCCTCCACACTCATGAAAATGACTAAAGAACACTCATGTAGCTTCTTCGGTCAATTACCCAACAACCCAAATCCACAAACAACTAGTGAATCCTCCCTCTGTGCAGTGGTGGCTCCCAGGCTGTCTGCTCTACTCCAGAAATGTGTGGGACATGTAGTTGATGCCTCTTCCAGTCTTAGTGATGAAGGAAATCCTTCCTAAGGTGGCACTCGAAGTCCACCAAAGAAAGGTTGAGCTTCTCTCCTTGGGAAGCTCTTGTGCTAAAAAACACAATATTGGCTCAGCTGAACAAAAAAGGAAAATTCGATTTTCAAATAGACAAAAGACACCTATTTCTCTGTCATTCCCTCCTTTTATAATTGATGGCCATGCATTCCTAGTGGGTCCCTCCACCAATTCGATTTGCCTCAAGGAATTCAAATTCTTTCTTCCCCAAGTGTGTACTTTTGTGGGCCCCATATTCCACTATCAATTTAATCTTTCATTTTCTCTAATGTTGGTGGCCTCCATCTCTCCAAAAATTAAGTGGGGGCTTCCTCCACCCACTTTTCCTAAGTTTACATGCAAAAATATTTCCCAACACCCAATTGCAAAATAGAAATTCATCTTAGCAAAATTAATTTAATTGGGGACATTACAATCCTCCCCACCAAAAATTGTTTGTCCTCAAGAAATGCCTGAACAAGCACCCTCTCGATCAATTAACCCCAACAATTTTTTCACACAATACCAGGGTCCCAAATGTACCGCTCAACCATCCTTGATCTGTGACTTTTCTAGTCAGGATCCCAAGCCATCCTGATCAGCATGAGGCATCCCTTGCTCCACTTGTTATCCAACTCATCATAGGCACCAGACATCCCCTGCATACCGCCACTAAGTAGAGAATCATGGTAGTATAAAATCTTGATCATCTCCTCATGAAACTGCTCTACTGAGTAGTCTCTTTCGTGCACTTCAGGAGTAGACTTCTAAAGATGCAGTCCAATTGTGGGATGGAATCCTCGCCTGCTTGTGCTTCCCTTGATCTCCTCCTGCTGATCACCCTACCACATTGGTGAAGTCCGCCACACCACAAAAAAGTCACTAAAACCCAATGGAAGATATGGATGACCTTCCCCTATAGAAACCCACTCACCCCCACGGGTAGTTGAACTGCAAAGCCCTGCTAGGCCAAAATCCCAAGCTTGTCCAAAAGGGGTGCCACCATGATGCTGTTGCGCCACTCTAATCATGGTGGTTTCCAAGTCACGCACAAGCTGTATCCCCCTCTCTTGGGATCTGATGGAAAAATATCTATGGAGTCTTAATGCATTTTGCCCAAGAATCCCCACGATGTCACAATCTACCTATCCAACACTCACTCTGATTTGTAGCAGCAACAAGAAAAACTAGTCTTGCCATGCGACAAAGGCCTCAACACTGCCTCGCATGTCAAACCAAGTGTGAGTTGGGCCATTCTCTATCCTGCTCCTGCTCATCATGAAACAAAGTGTCCAATCAACCAGCCAGATCCCTGGATCCCACAGCCAGAATGGCTACGCCATAGTCCTGACGGTTGTTAGAACCAATTCATACCATATCTCAAGCCCCTGCATGCAATCGATATATGGCCTCCTTACATCACAAACCAATCTAGTTCATACGAACCTGCCCTGCCTTGGCCATGCCACATAGTAGGATCTATCATCTTGCCTCATGAAAGCGCTCCCCAACATCACTTGGAGTCTAAACATCTGCCTACATGTAAGGTCCACAAACTATTGTGGATGCTCCTGAGACACCTCAAAATTTATCACCCAAAGGGGGTCATGCCTCTTCCTGAGTGTGGGCCCAAGTGTGGTGCAAGTGTTACCTCTACAAAAGATTGGACTACCCCCAAGATTGCATCCACCAACCCACACCTTGCCCATATGCCATATCTGGAAAGCCTCTCTCCTGATGCACCGTGCCCCATCCAACTATCTCAGATGAACCTCCTAGGTTTTGTTGCTCACAATGAGAGCATCAAGGAACGACATCAAAGTCCCTGACATTAGTGTGCAATGTTGGTGAAGGGAAGCTCATGGTCGACCCTATGATCAACTCGCTCTCCAAATTTGAGTGTGCCAAACCCAATGGATTTCTTGATGCCCTCGTCAAGAGATCTCTTTAGTGAAAGCACCTCAATAAGATATTGTGCATCATCATGCTCTGTTGAACACAAATACAAACCCCAACACTCCACTGCATAGACCTGAACTCCATGGCACAACTTCATGCACTATTGGATATCAACGCTCAGTTCCATGCCACCATGTACCATAGGCCATCCCATATGTGCCCATGCATCCGCCACTCTACTAGTACACCCACCATGATGTGATCTACAACTCCTCATCTGCCCAGGTACACCTATGTGGCTCAACTCCTCACATGCAATTGATACTAATGCTACCATGTCAAACCTCAAGAGTTCTAGTAGAAAGCACGGTCTCCATATGATGCCCTATTTGGTGCCCTATTGATGCCCTCCTCCCACCAACTCCTTCCAGAGTAGTCTAACCATCCTACGATCCCATGTCAACCCAACATGCCATGACAACTCATGAAATCTTCCTTCCCCTATATCAATCCATCCAGTCACTAGTGTTGTCAGGAACTCTGAAGGGGATATGAAAATGTGTGTGCACCCAACCACTGAGTCCATCATGTAGCTGATACCATGACCTACCAACTCCACGATGTGATAGAGAATCCCACCTGGATCCCAATAACAGTCTGGCCCTCAAGCTCCTCTAGTAATCCACAGCCTCTGCTGACCTGTGGCCATGGATGCATCTAACCTCTTGGCCAGATCCACTAGATACCAACTCAATATCTCTTGCCATCCAACCCCAAGGGAAGGATCAAGAGCATAAACTCCCGTACATGGAACTAACCCTCCATCCTGCCAAGGATTCACCCTGCGCAACTCATGTTGCCTCATCTCACCATCCTGGTCAACACATAAAATATGTCAAGGTGACTGTACCTCTCCCTCTCCAATGTGTAGTGCTAGCCTACTAGTGCTACTGGCCTGTAATGTTTGATTAGGGTTTCCCCATCGCTCTAATTTGCACCCTATCTGAACCATTAGGGAACCCAACCGTTCCCCAGTGCGAGTCAGTTTGGTCGTTGACTCAACAAAAACTGCTCTCATGCCCTCCAACTCCTCGTTTTGCTGTAGAATGACCCCTCACATTGTCGTGGAATTCTTTCCCAACACTAGAAGGCTAGCCCAGAACTGATGAAACAATGAAGGGCAACTATCCTTTGTAAAACTGATCATTGCTTTGGACCTCTCCATCTCTTCTAGTACCTCCTTAATGACAAGTATACCTCTAGGCACCTTATCAACCTGTTGTGGGCGATCATCGTCTAGAAACTAGGTCATAGCACTGGGTACCTCATCAATTATTGGCATCTCATCAATAGATGGCCCTCCGAGTGTATGCTCTCCTCCCTCAACCGAGGTGTCAGCTAGAGCTACCATAGAGGCATCTAACAATGGTGACTCTTGCACCAGACTAGGTATATCGATGTTCCCCTCACCATCCTGCATGTCCTCCTTCTCAACCTCCTCCTTGAGCTTCTGACATCTAAAGCTTGGTCTCCACTAGTAGAAATGCCTCCTGGTCTCATCCTCTATCTTTCTTTGTTCTATCCACTCCCTTTGAGGGGGTCTAGTGTCCTTTCGGTCAAATCTCTCCATGAGCCTCTGTGTGAACTCTTTGTAGGATGTGATACGTACATGACCCAAAGGGATCACCCCTTTGTACCACCATTCCATAGCATCTCAATCCAAGTGCAAAGTGGCATGTCTAATAGTGTCTGCCTCCCTCATGGGGTTTAGCCATAAATATGTGTCCAATTCTTGTACCCATTTTCTGACAGAATTCCTAGCTAAACCATCAAAGTGGGTGAGGGTCATTTTTCCCTCAATGATACTCACTCTCCCTTGAGCCATGGGTTTGTCTACAATTCACCCATCACAGTGCATACATGCCCAAATCTTCCATGTTCTTGCTGGATACTCCACAACTGGCCAAGATCATGCTCTAATACCAGTGTAATATTCCTAGTAGAAATTTTACAATGATAATGAAGACATGCACAAATAAATAACATAGAAAATTTTAGAAATGCATACACATAAACAAGGAATTTCTGCAAATCCCCAAACTGGCCAAACTTTATTAATAATATATGTTGTGGTACAAATTAGTTGGAGAAATTGCACACGGGCTTGCAGAAGGCAAGCTACAAGCACCAGGTGATGAGTATGAGAAAGACAAATGGCTGCAATAATCAACACCTCCATAAAATTGTTCTGTTGCTCCAAAAATACACTGTTGCATGAATTCACCCCCTGATTTTCCCACTCTAGAGTGCCCAAACAATTCTATAAAATTAGGAGAGCGATCCTTGCCCAAAACCCAGAAAAACCCCAGAAAGAGTTTCCCTTAGTTCCAATTTTCAAAATTTGACCCTTCACAGCTTGGCCCTCCACCAAATTCAAATTTTGTTAATGTGGCTACTCCTATCAATCTCTTCTATCCAAACTCTAGCAATCCTCCTCAAATTTCCCTCCCAATGATTTCCCAGCACCCAAGCTCCAAACTCCCTCGAATGATGCTGCCCCAAAAGAGTCTCACTCCAATGACTGCGTAGTCATGGAGGAGATGATGCAATCATATGTATGATAAAGTGAGAACTGTTTGTAGGTTGGTTCTCTTGGCTATAGCTACCCTCCACACTCATGAAAATGATCAAAGAACACTCCCATAGCTTCTTCGGTCAATTCCCCAACAACCCAGCTCCACAAACAACCAGTGAATCCTCCCTATGTGTAGTGGTGGCTTTGAGACTGTTGTGCTCTACTCCATAAATGTTTGGGACCTATAGTTGATGCCTCTTCCAGTCTCAGTGATGAATTAAAGCCTTCCTAGGGTGGCACTTGAAGTTCACCAAAGAAAGGTTGAGCTTCTGTCCTTGGGAAGCTCTTGTGCTAAACAACACAATATTGGCTCAGCTGAACCTCTAAGGAAAATTTGATTTTCAAATAGACAAAAGACCCCTATTGTTCCCTCATTCCTTCCTTTTATAATTGATGGCCATGAATTCCTTGTGGGCCCCTCCACCAATTTGATTTGCCTCAAGGAATTCAAATTCTTTCTTCCCCAAGTGTGTACTTTATGTGGGCCCCATATTCCACTTGTCAATTTAGTCTTTCATTTTCTCTAATGTTGGTGGCCTCAATCTCTCCAAAAATTAAGTGGGGACTCCCTCCACTGACTTTTCTTAAGTTTACATGCCAAAATATTTTCCAACACCCAATTGCAAAATAGAAATTCATCTTAGCAAAATTAATTTATTTAGGGACATTACACATATTTTAATATTATTAAAAAACACAAGTTTTCAATATGCAAATACTAATCAAGGAAAGAAAGCTACATGAGTAAAGTGGTGGACTTGTACTTACAATTAATAACCTCTTTCCTAACATTGTAATAAATTTATATTATTTTTAAAGTTATTTAAAAGAAGGAAGTGAATCAATTTTTGTAATCATCTCTTAAATCAATATATCTAGTAATTTTTCATAGTATCATCACTAAAATCAATGCACTTTATTTTTTTGTACTATATGATTGTTGAAAGTAATGGGAATACTAGAATATTGTTAGGCATATTTCATAGATAGCATGTTAGACCAATGACTACACTAAGAAGGGGGTCAATCACTGTAAAGGCCAATATTCATCAACTTATATTTTTTTGTAATTAATAAAAAATGTAAACATAATCATGCATCACTAAAGAAAACCATCACATCGACATAAGAAAACACCATGTGTACATGGAAACCCTTGCATGAAGAAACCAAAAATATTTTTATCTTCTTCAGTTTATGATTACATAGTTTTGCGGGCACCAACTTGATGCAAGCACCATTCCTCAAAATATATTTGCAGGCACCAACCTACTAGAGGCACCAACTCCCAAAGATGTGCAAGCGTTGACTTGTTCTAGGATACAACTTGTTTGAGGCACCAACCTTTGAAATATGCGAGCACCAACTTGAAGTAGGCTTCAACCTAATCAAGGCACCAACCTATGAAATATGTTAGATCACTTTTCACAATCTTTCAAACTAGATCTACAAGCTCAAAACACAATCAATTTAACATGTTCTTCAATTATCAATCTTCATTATCTTCTTCATCTCAATTTTGTTTTCATGAGTTCTAAAGCATATTGACAATTTCTATGACCTCATGTTCTAAAACATCTACCTTCATGACCATGCGGGGTCCCTATTTTAACACACAGACTCTAACCAAATATCCCTTTTTAAAATTCAATTTGGCCCTCAAAATAACCCATAAATACATTATAAAAATTAATTGTCTTGTATAATGCTCCTTTCTGGTCTGCTTCCTACAAAATGCACCTTTCAGGCACGTGTTCTACAAAATGCACACTATTGTTTTGTAATTGGTTTGAAAAAAAACACTTCTGAGGGAAAAATAAAATTTCGGCCTACTCGAATGAACTCGAGCTTAGTCCTCCCATGGTGTGACAACACACTTCACCAATTACATTGTTGTAGTACTCATTCAAACCTCAAAATTGGTATTCATGTCATAACTTTGGAACCGATTGAATCACATAACATAGGGCCTAATCGTATTCGCCTACCTCGTAGATCCAAGTCATACTCTTTGTGCCAATCATAGCATGGTCTTACTAGCCTCAAAGAGCCTGGTCATAAACTTATTTTAAAGAGCTAAGTCATGCAAATTTGCACTAATAATTCTTTGGTGAGTGAGGTCATATCATGCCATTTATACCTTAGTGAGACAAGTCACATACATTGTGCCAATTATTCCTTGGAAAGCCAAGTGATGAACATTTGAACCAATCAAACCTCAGAGAGTCAGGTCATGCACATTTGCACCAATCATTCCTTGGTGAGTCAGGTCATATAATTCTAGTTACACATCAGTGAGTCAAGTCACATAAATTGAGCTAATCATTCATTAAAGAGCTAAGCCATGAAAATTTGCACCAAAAAAACCTCAAAGAGACAAGGAACATACATTGCACCCATCATGCCTCTCAGTTATCTAGGTCATGAACATTTTCACTAATCAAACCTTGGAGAGACAAGTCACATACATTAGGTCCATCATACCTCTTAGTGAGCCAGGTCATGTTTAAACCAAGCAAACCTCAAAGATCAAGGTCACATACATTTCTCCAACCATTCCTCTCAATGAGCCAAGTCATATATATTATGTCAACCAAATCAAATGTGAAACGAGATCCATACTATAGGGAGTCATAAAAAACAAATTTCACAAATCATACCACAAGGAGCCAGGTCACATACATCATTCGTGCCAGATCAAACATACAATGAGAGCCATAATGTAGGGAGTCAAAAAATTTGCTCCAATAATACCATGAAGAACCAGGTCATATACATTGCACCAAGCCAAATCAAACACATTGTTGATCAAATCTTCACAATAGAGAGCCACATTGCAGATAGTCTTGAACCCACAATATCCAAGAGACCAGGATTGCACCACATTTCTCAGAACATGAAGGAATATCCTTTGCTCATTATACCATGTTGTTCCAAATTCATTTTACCTCAAGCCATACACCCATGTATATACACTTACACAAAGGGAATATTTTTAGCTTGGGACCAACCTTCAAGAACCTTCATGTGACCACACAATGTGACCTAGTCCTAGGGGTCCATTATCGATCGATATTGACTTCAGCATGGCATCACAACCACCATGTGGCATTCTCTGAGTGGTGTCATGCGTCACCAAAATTTGGTCCTATTGGCCAACCAAAACCACCATTTTACCATGCCACGTGGTTGTTAGGAAAAATATGAAGAGGGGGGCAGGGTGAATTAGTATTTTACTCACTTCAAATTTCCAATTTGTTATTTTGATTTGTTAACGCCACTATTATAAAGGAAACTAGCGTATGTTTTCAACTGATATAAGGCAACCCGCATATATCCAGATAACTAATATATTTAACTTTAATCAGTGCATCATTACTTCATTATTCACCAATTAAGTAGTAATCATGAGCAATAAGAAGAAAAAAGATCAACACACAAGAATCATATCAACACACATGAACACCAATATTTTTAGGTGGAAATCCAATGTGGGAGAAAACCACCATTGTTTTCAACTTTATCTTCTTCCTTTATTAAAAGAAAAACTTACAATTTTGTACTGGTGTAGACTCTAACCAATATGTAGGCACCCTCCTGTAGAAGGCTACAACCTTCTCTCATTTTCCAACACCTATTGGAAGGGAGCTCCAACCCTCTTACTTTGTTTACCAGCTCCTGGCATGACATGAAGGTGTTTTCAAAGAATATTTAATCGATGGAGGTCAATATGACTAGTTCACAAGCAGAGAGAAGTGGTGCTCAAGATTCAAACTTGATTGATTTGATTCATTAGGTGCTCGATAAAGTTGAGACCAATGGACGAAGATTGGATCAGATTGGAGACACAAGTTGAAGATCTTGTGTCATTGGTTTGTAAGTGGTCAGAGATGATTGTGGTATTGAAGAAAGTAGTTGGATAGAGTTTGTCTAGTACTTCAATGATGGTGAAGGCAAAGGAACTAGAATTGCATGATGGTACCAAATGTGTTGAGGTGATTGGAAGTTTTTGTTGGGATGTGGAGTAGTATCTTGGATAGCTAAGGAGAGGACAATGTTAGATTTGCTGCTACATATTTAATAAGGGATGCAAATTTATGGTGGAGGACTAGGGTAGATGAGATTTTTGTTGGTCACATTCAGGATGACATTACTACATGGGAAAAATTGAAGGAAGATTTGTACATGCAGTTTGGACCAAGGGATCAAACTTGGAATATGAGGACTAAGATAAGGAGTTTCAGACAGACTGGTAGCATACATGATTACATTTGTGAGCATTTGAGTCTCATGTTGGAGATTAAGGATATGTCTGATGGAGGTAGATTGTTTAACTTCTTGGTGGGATTGTAACCATGGGCACATATAGAGGTGATTACACAGAATCTACTGACACTTGCAGAGGCTTTCACTGCAGTAGATAAGATCTTGGATTTCGATGCAAATGGGAAGATAGAAGGGAAATATTAGGGTGGTGATAAAAGCAAGAAGGAAAACACAGGAAAAGCAAAGTCTTCAAAGGAGGATGGATTAAAGCAGAGCATTTTGGGGAAGGAGAAGAAGTATTTTATGTTGGATGTGTAAAGAAAATCATATGGAAAATAATTATCCGTTGAAGAAGAAGTTAATTACGATGCACAATCATAGAAGCAATTTGTAGAAGTGATGCAGGTTTTGGGTGCAACTTCTTCGAAAGAGGCTACTCCAAGGCATGATCAGTGAAAGAACTGACTGAACTATGTGAGTACATGTGTAGGTGGGAGTTAGCAAGTTTCTTTGATAGATAACAGTGCTACTCATAACTTCCTAGGGGAGGATGTAGCAAGGATATTAAGTTTGCAAATTTTTCTAGTCCATATGTTGTTCAAAGCAGTGAAATATGAGGATAGGAGAGTTCTTTGGTTGATTAGAGATGTTCCAGTGAAGATTGGATGGTCAAACCCCCTTACTTTGTTTATCAGCTCCTACTAGAAGGGTGGACCACTTTTCATAATATTTCATACTAGATCCACATTCATATTTAAGCCCAAACCAAGTAAAAAATTTGAAACCAACCACTGAACCAAATCACCCAATCATTGAACCCACTAAATCATCAAGTCAATCACTAAAGCTTAATCAACCAATACAACTATATCAAACCAATCCATATCAGATCAAATCAATGCACAACCATTCATAACTATACCATACCATGTATTGTCCATCACAGAAACCAAATGTTGTCACTGCAAAATCTGATCAAACATATGTCAGAATGTATATGCTATTGTTTTGAATCATACATGCGCGTGTACGCGCTTCCCCTAAAGAAGACTTGCGTATAGATCTCAAATTAATGATACTTAAATCTCAATCATTGTAAGACTGAATCAATCACTAAATCTTATATTGAATCCAGCGTAAATCACTGAACCAAATTCAAATCACCATATAGTAGCATCATCACTAATCAACATTCCATTCCATAATCAAATCAACCAACCGGTACTATCAAACATAGATTATTATGAGAGAGACATCATTAATAGACAAAAACAAACATAACATAACTGATCAAATATCATCAACATCCCATACTGCAAAACCCTAGCATGTATATGCGACTTTTACAAAGCACATCTGTGTATATACGTGCTTGTCATTCTTAACACATGTGTACAAATTCTAAACTTTCACAGAATATATACGTGACTACTTAGAAGAAAATATGTGTATGTATGTGACTTCTCAGAGGCAAACCAATGTATAGATCTAAAATCACTTAATCATACCTTTGTTGCGACCACAACATCTATAAAACCCAAATCTCGGCATACACACAATTACAATCACACATGATTATACTATAATCATAGGTCTATCAAATCATAAATAGATTAACCAATATGTATTCATTTCATATCTATCAGGTATGATCCATCTCCAAGTTCCCTGGTGCACACCTATTTTAGATCAAATCATTCATAAACAATTCAAAACTTGCACACCCAACACCTTGATCTCCATCTCTTTATATAATATTTTCGTTAGCCAATACTTTAGGTAAATACCTTGGTTATGTTGTAAGTAGTCTTTGATGGGATCAAATATCCGTTGTCGCTTCCAAATACTATGGGCCAATACCATGGTCAATACCCCTGGTATTCATAATAGCATGGTGTGGATTCTGTATGCGACTTCTCTTCACCATACCTGTGTGTACACGATCTTGCTTTACAAGAACCGCGTATACTTTCTCACACTTTATCTTTTCCATTTATCTGACTCTGAACTGATATTCCTTTGTTCATATCATGTGTAGCATCTGCATAACCATCATGTTGACATCTCTATCAAGTAGGTTTCCATCAAGGACAACACATTAGACATAATTCCAAAAATCTCCCCCTTTTGACTTGATGTAAACCACTTTGGTGTTTGGACGCCACCACCAGTAAATACATGCAAAAACATCTGTATACATATCAAGCTAAACACCAAGATTTAACAACGTAAACTTTGAAACGGGAACTGATACTATTACCCGTTTCGTAGAGATAGCAAAAATTTTACCTGATTTTGAAAAGGGGCAATGTAGAACACACATATTTTTCTAGAGCATACTTTTTGGCACTTTAAATAACCGATACGATTACCCGTTTCGTAGGGGTAATAAAAACGTGACCCGATTTTGAAAAATGTTGATGTAGAATACACTTTTTTTTTTGGAGCATATTTTTGACACTTTAAATTTTCTTATGTATCAAATATAAATATTTGCTTTTAAATGTTAGTGGTTTTCATGCTATTTTTGAAATGTGTTGATGCAACATAATTTTGTTTAAAGGACTTATTTTTCACACTTTAAAATTTATTATGTCCAATTTTTGAATTTTCAAGTTGTTTTGTTTTTCTTTTTTAAAATGTTGATTACTTAAAAAACACAC
>APFE030530056.1:42583-65221 GCA_000404065.3 Pinus taeda
TTTATGCTTTGCTATTTTTTTTAACACTTTTTTGTTGTTGTGTTTTTTTATTGTTTTAATTTTTTAAATTTTATTTTATGTTTTCATTATTTTTTTGAAATTTTAATGTTTTTCGGGGTCATGATAAAATATTTTACGTCATTATTTCTAAATGTTGAAATTTTACCCTTGAAAAAAAAATTGTTATCCCGGCATCAACACTTTTCGTTTTTAGGGTGTTTTTTGCACAAAATTTACTTGTGAAAAAAAAGTGTTATTTGAGCATCAACACTTTTCGTTTTGAGGGTGTTTTATGGACAATTTTTGCACAAAAAATTGGTTTTCACCGCCATTTTTAAAACATGTTGAAAATTTACCCTAAAAAAAAAGGTGTTATTCCAGCATCAACACTTTTCGTTTTTAGCATTGTTTTTGATGTTTTTACAAGGTTTTCTTGCTAGAGTTTCCATTTTGAGTTTATAGTTCCTATTTCAAAGTTTACATTGTTCTATTCTCCCCCTTTGGCATTAAGGGCAAAGGGGTGACCAATGCTGAATGAAGACTTCTCTTCCCCTGTGTAGTGAGGATCACTATAGGGCTAATTTGTTGAAGATGAAGATTATATACTGACGATGCTCCCCCTTAGAATATGCCAAATCTTCTGGAAGATATTCAATGAAGTACTTGAATCTATGACTTAATCAAATATGACCTTTCCTATCACCAAGGACTCATGTTTACACCAATCACCCAACATAGTGGGGTACCATATTTGATTCAACATTACATCAGATGCCCAAAGTAATGGGATTACATACATAAACTTGACCCTGATAGTCCATACTTGATTGGATTTTATAGTGTTTGACAATATGGGTCTTTACATTACCTTTACATCAAGAGACAAACAACATAAATATATGACCAATGCTTTCAAGCATCACCAAGAAACTTTAGTATCACAGGACATAGAACTAGGCAACATCATTATCAACCAAAATCTTTAGCATATCTCTTCATCAATATCAGCAAGTAATGAATGAACCATGAAAACATAACCATTTAGCAAGTAGTGCTCAAGCAACTATAATGCCAACAATGTGCTATTAGAAGCATAACAAATGTTCGCCCTCAACCTGTGCCAACTATTCACTATCAGGATTGATCATATCCAACTCATCAATCAACAAAGCCATCAAAAGAACCAAATAAACAATGACATATTTCAAAAACTCATAAACCATCATAAACCAATAGCATTTCCAAGTAAAATCTGAGCATCACCAATAGACTGTAACTAATCAATGTCAAAACCAGAAGGACAAATAATAATGAACTGAAACATATCATAAACTCTCGCTGAGTTTGTCCCAATGTTTCTTCATCTTAGAGAAACATATAGAAAGTAAATTGTAGTAATTTACAGTCTCAACTCCCCTTGAACATGAAATACTAGTCATAATAATTAGCAAAGTGATGAAGTAGAGATCATTCCTACTTTTTGTCTGATATATTCAAAGGAATCACGTGGAAGTGGCTTTGTAAATATATCTACAACTTATTCCCTTGAAGGATCATATTCTAGTTTGACCTTTTTCTCAAGCATTTGTTCTCTCAAAAAGTGATATTCGATTGGAATATGCTTGGTTTTTGAGTGCATGACAAGATTTTTAGAGATACTTATGGCACTAATATTGTCACAAAGAATAGATACATGTTGAGGACAAGTGATTTGAATGTCTTGAAATTTTTGCATCATCCATAGAAGTTGAGTACAACAAGTTTCAACAACAACATATTCTGACTCAACAGTAGATAAAACGATGGGGATTTGTTTATTACTAAACCATGCTACCAAGCAAGGTCCCAAATAAAATTCTCCTCCACTAGTACATTTTCGATCATCAATATTTCTTGTTCAATCTACGCTTGTGTAAGCATGAAGTGAAAAGTATGCATTTTTGGGATACCATAGACCAAAACCTTGAGTTCCTTGTAGATACTTGAATATTCTCTTAACTGCTTGGAGATGAATTTCTTTAGAATTTTCTTGAAATCATCCAACAATTCCAAATGCATGCATAATATTTGGTCTCGTGCCTATAAGATAGAGAAAGCTTGCAATCATAGACCTGTATTCTAGTTGATTAATTGAAGGAGAATAATCATTTTTACTAATATTACATCATGTTACCATGGGTGTGCATACAGGCTTGCAGTCTTCCATTCCATATTTCTTCAAAATCTGCTTGAGGTACTTGGTTTGTGAAGAAAGATACCATTCTTTGTTTGTTGAACTTGAAGACCAAGAAAGTATGTTAGTTCACCAAATAGAAACATCTCAAATTATTTATGCATAACTGAGGCAAATTATTGACTCATAGATTCTACATTACTTCAAAATATGATGTCATCTACATAAACAATAACTATCAAAAGTTTGTTTGCATCAAATTTTATATATAGGTTGCTATCTGTAAACCCCTTTGTGAAGCCTTATTGTTGAAGATACTTGTCAAGACGATAATACCATCCATGAGGAGCTTGTTTTAACCCATATGGTGCCTTCTTAAGTTTGCAAACAAGATTTTTATCATTTCCTAAATGAAGCCTTCAGGTTGTTGAATATAAACTTCTTCTTCTAGATCACCATTTAAAAATACAGATTTAACATCCATTTGATATACTTTAAAATTATGAAAGCTTGAAAATGCAAGAAACATTCTTATGGCTTCAAGTCTAGCTATAGGTGCAAATGTTTCCTTAAAGTCCATTCCTTCCTGTTAAGTACAACCTTTGCATACGAGTGTTGCTTTGTTTCTAATTACTTCTCCATTTTCATTTAGTTTGTTCTTGAACACCTGTTTTGTCCCAGTAACATTTTTTATCATGAGGTCTTGGTACTAATTCCCATGTATGGTTCTTTTCTATTTGACCAAGTTCTTCACCCATTGCCTTAATCCAACATTCATCTTTTCTTTCTTAATTCACATTTTGAGGTTCAATTGTGGATAGTAAGGCTAGGTAACTAGAAGTTCCAACAAGAGTTATTCTAGTTTGTAATCATGCTTCCTTTTCATCTATAATTTGAGATTCTAGATGATTTTTCTGAACATACCTTGAAGGTGTCTTTTCATGTGTATTTGTATCTTCATTTGTTTCCTTGGATGCTTCTCTATTTCCTTCTTCTACAACCTTCTGATTTGTAGTAGGAACATGTTTGTCATTTGCTAGAGCTTCCTTTTTAGTACCTATGGATGCTTCATAAATCACAACATCAACTCATTCAACAATATTTTAAAGCTTTTTATTATAACATTTATACCCCTTTCTTCCAGAAGAATATCCAAGGAGGATTCCTTCATCAGCTCTAAATTCAAACTCTCTAATCTTATCATAATTTTTCTTTATGTAACATTTGCTTCCAAAAATTCTAAAATGTTTAACAGTTGGAGGCTTACCAAACCATAGTTCATAAGGAGTTTTATCACTGTTTACTCGAACATGAGCTTTGTTAAGTATATTCATGACTGTATGTGCTACTTCCCCCCAGAAGGTATGTGGAGTTCTTGATTCATCAAGCATGGCACATGCCATTTGTTGGATTGTTTTGATCATTCTTTTTTCCGCTCCATTTTGTTGAGGAGTCTTAGTTATAGAAAACTGTCTTTTGATGATCCAGGTGGATATTGGTGGCCACCTACCAAGTCCATCTGGACCCCCATCATTGTTTCTCTCAGCATTTTCAGTTTCCTTAATTGTAGCACAAATTACTATTTTTAGTAGTTTTTCGGGTCCTGAACTTCCGGAGCCGTTTTGAGGCCCTAAACGACGTTTTTTGGGAAATCTGACGGCAACATGGGTCCATGGACCGATGTTTCCCTTCCCAAAGTGGTAGTTCTTAGATAGATCTTTCTAACGAGCTATCATACGCGTCAAACGGAGATCGTATGCCAAAGTTACGACCCCGGGAAATTGATGTACCAATTTACCCAAAACGGGGCCCACAATTTGGCGTTTCATCTTCTAGGGGTAGGTTTTGGAAAGTGAAGGGTTTTCCATTGTTTCTCAACAATAAATAGGCCTTCGAGCCTCATTGTAACACAGTTCGGAACAGTTCAGAGGCATGTAGCCGCACATCTCTTCTCAGAGATAAGCTACCATCGCCCTAGCTGGTTTATTTCCATTTTTGGTTGTAAGCATATTTCAGTATTTTCCATTAATGAAATGAAGTATTATTTCCGCTGCATTTTTGTGTATATGGTTATCTCTGTATTTTATTGCGTTCCTGTTTAAATCCGGATCATTTGATGTCATAATGTTCATAGAAATTGTAAAAATCATATGATATAAACTTTCCTCCTCTATCATATCTAAGACATTTGACTTTCAAATCTAACTAATTTTCTACCTGAGCCTTTACTACTTTAAATTTATCAAATTCTTCATCTTTATGTTTAAGTAAGCCAATCCAACACATTCTTGTAAAATCGTCAATGAATAATATGAAGTATTGTCCACCCCGAGGATATTTGTTTCTCATAGGACCACACAAATCAATATGAATAAGTTCAAGTGGCTCACTAGAAGTACCTTCTTTAGCATTAAATTGAACTTTGGTTTGGTTACCAAATTGGCATGATTTTCAGATGATATTTTCTGATGGAGAGATGTTGGGAAAGTCACAAACTACTCTCATTCTGCTTGATTTGTATGATTGAGAAAATCTAAGGTGTCCCAATCTTTTGTGCCAAAGCCAATTTTCTTCAGATTTGCTCAAGTAACAATGTTCATGGCCGCCTTCCAAGACATAAACATTACATGGAGTTCTTGTTCCCTCTATTATAATCTTATCTGTGTCTATATATCTTACCATGGAGTTCTTTGACCTGAAAACAACTTCATGCCCTTGGTCATACATTTGATTAACACTCAACAAGTTATGTCTTAATCCATCAACAAATAAAACATTTCCAACCTTGAGCTTTTTATTTAATAGCATAGTTCCTTTCCCTTTGATAGCAACAGGCGAATTATTTCCAAAAGTTACATTCTTTTCTTTATTTATTTCATTAAAAGACATAAACTTATCTTTGTTGCCTATCATATGCTTTGAACATCTGCTATCAGTGTACCATAATTTTTCTTGACCTCTTGCATATAAGGCTAGACCACAATTTTTAGAATCTATGATTTTATTTTTCCATACCTTGGGAGTTATTGTCTTCTATTCAAGCTGATAGGATGGTCCTATTCTGATTTTGCATTCAATTTCTTTATGACCAAATTTATTTCAAACATAACATTCAATTTCATGTTTAAGAGGTGAGAAGAAATTGTAAGAATATTTGTTTCCCCAACCTCATTCTTTTGTTTTCTTGCTTCTCTAGTCAAAATAGTTTTATAAGTGACACACTGAACAACTTTATGACCAAAATTATGATAAGTGAAGCATTGATCATTGAAGTAGGAATACCTAGGAGTATAATACCTTCTTAAGTAGATTCCCCTTCGGTTGTGGTAAGGTTGTTTTACTTAAGAGATATTTGATCTTTCATTCCTTTGTTGAGAGATGAAATTATGATGAATGCTTCTTTTTACTACATTGAGATAACTTCCTATATACCTATTTCAGAAGAAGATTTTATTATTTTTAATGATTCACCATTGTATCCAAGACTTGTCTTAATTAGAGGAGATCATTGTACTTTGATGATTTCTTCTAAATTCTCAAATCCTTTAGGAAATCTAAGATTTATAGCCTTTTCTTTTTCAAGTTCCTTTCTTAGACCCAAGTCTATTTCAAGTTCTAAGATTTCACTATGCCTTTCCTTTTCAAGAATTTGTTTCTTCAATACCTCTTCAACTAATTTAGCTTCTTCTAGCCATATTTTTAGCCTAGTTATTTCTTCAATAAGAGTATCCTTTTCTTCTAGAGCATCAAACGTCATCGGATTCATCTACACATTTTTCTTCAAAATCCATAGGTAATTGATATTCTTGATCAGATTCAACATCCTCATTATTGGAATAACATTCACTATCTTTGTGTGTATAAGAAATTTTCTTGTTATCAAACCTTCCTCTAACATTCCCTTTTGAAGAGTTATTCCCTTTCTCATGATTTTCTTTATAAGGACATTTAGCAACATAATGACCAACTCTTCCACAGGCAAAACATTTGAAAGGAAGATTACCTCTAAACTTGTCAATTCCTACTTGGAGTTTCTTTACAAAATTTGTTTCATCTTCGTCTAATATGTAACCTATTTCCTTAAGCTCCTCCTTTTCTTTTCCTTTATATGTAGCTTTGAATGTTGCTTCTATGATTTCTGATGGACCCCCTTTTCTCGTTTCATAAGCTGTTAAGATCCCATGGAGCTGTTCAATAGTAAGGTTCTTCAAATCACACATTTCTTAAATGGTAGAGACTTTTGAATAGAATTTTGGCATTAGAGATCTTAGAATTTCTCAACAAGCATAAAATATTTTACTTCATAACCAATATTTCTCATTGAGTTAGCAATCTCATTTACCATAAGGAAAAAAACTTGTGATGGTTTCATCATTATGCATTATGAAAGTATCATATTGAATTCTAAATGTTTGAATTTTGGTGCTATTTACCTTAGTGTCACCTTCATGACTTTGGATGATCTTGTCCTATATAGCATTTGTAGTATTCAGTTGCATGACCTTCACAAATTCTAATTCTGCTAGGCTTCCTAAGAGAAAGTTGACTACCTTTGTATTGGTTGCATATCGTTTCTTGTTTGCATCATCTATGGGGATGAAGGATGGATGCTGATAGGCTCCTTCAACTATTTCTCAATTATTAGATCCAAGTGACTGCAGATATGCTTTCATTCTGACTTTCCAAAAAACCAATTTTGTTCCATTAAACAATGGTGGTTGGATAGAAGAAACTCCCTCTTGATTGCTCATCTTGATGAATCTCCCTTCAAGTGATCAAGCTTCTTCTGATGGACCTACTCTGATACTAGTTGTTAGGAAAAATATTGAGGGGGCGGGGGGGGGTTGTGGCGGGTGAATCAGTATTTTACTCACTTCAAATTTCCAATTTCTTATTATAATTTGTGTATGCTATTGTTATAAAGGAAAATAACGTATGTACGTGGTTGCTATTAAGGCAACCCACATATATCCAGATAACTAATATGTTCAACTTTAATAATTGCATCATTACTTCAGTATTCATCAATTAAGTAGTAATCATGAGTAGTAAGAAGCAGAAAGATCATCACCACACAAGCATCATATCAACACATATGAACACTAGGATTTTTAGGTGGAAACCCAATGTAGGAGAAAACCACGGTTGGTGTTGTCTCTATTTTCTTCTTTTATTAAAAGAAAAAAAATCTTACAATCTTGTACTGGTGCAGACTCTAACCAATACACAAGCACCCTCTTGCAAAAGGATACAACCTTCTCTCATTTTCCAACACCTACTAGAATGGAGCTCCAACCCCCTTACTTTATTTACTGACTCCTACCAGAAGGGTGGACCACTTTTCATAATATTTCATATTGGATCCACTTTCATCATTAAGCCAAAACCAAGTAACAATCCTGAAACCAATCATTAAATCAAATCACCCAATCACCGAACCAACTAAATCATCAAATCAATCACTGAAGCTTAATCAACCAATATAACTAGATCAAACCAATCTATATCTGATCAAATCAATTCACAACCATTCATAACTATATCTTACCATGTATTTTCCACCACAGAAACCAAATGTTGTCACTGCAAAGCTTGATCAAACATATGCCTGAATGTATATGCTATTGTCCTGAATCATACCTACGTGTTTACGCACTTCCCCTGAAGAAGACCTGCATATAGATCTCAAATTAATGATGCTTGAATATGAATCATTGTAAAAATGAATCAATCACTGAATCTTGTATGGAACCCATCATAGATCATTGAACCAAATACAAATCACCACATAATAGCATCATCACTAATCAACATTCCATTCCATAACCAAATCAACCCAACCAGTACTGTCAAACACAGGTTATTATGATAGAGACATCATTGAAAGACAACAACAAACATAATAGAACTGATCAAATATCATCAACATCCCATACTGCAAAACCCCAACATGTATATGCGACTTTTACAAAGCACATCCGTGTATGTACGTGCTTACCATTCTTAACACATGCATACAAATTCTGAACTTTCACAGAATATATATGCAACTACTTAGAAGCAAATATGCGTATGTACATGACTTCTCAGAGGCAAACCAACATACATATATGAAATCACTAAATCATACCTTTTCTGCAACCACAACATCTATAAAACCGAAATCTTAGCATACACACAACTACAATCAAACATCATTATACTATCATCATAGATCTATCAAATCATAAATAGATTAACCAAATCACATTTGTGTATGTACGCACTTACATTTATTAACACATGCATACAAATTCTAAACTTTCACAGAATATATATGCGACTAATTAGAAGCAAATATGTGTATGTACGTTACTTCTTAGAGGAAAACCAACGTACAAATATGAAACCACTGAATCATACCTTTGTTGCAACCACAACCTTTATAAAACCCAAATCCCAGCATACACACAATTACAATCACACATCATTATACCATCATTATAGATCTATCAAATCATAATAGATTAACCAATATGTGTTCATTTCATATCTATCAAGTTTGATCCATTTCTAAGTTCCGTGGTGCACACCTATTTCAGATCAAATCATTCATAAACAATTCAAAACTTGCACACCCAACACCTTGATCTCCATCTCTTTATATATTATTTGCCTTAGCCAATACCTTAGGTAAATTCCTTGGTTATGTTGTAATTATTCTTTGATGGGATCAAATATCCATTGTTGCTTCCAAATACTATGGGCCAATACCATGGTAAAGACCTCTGGTATTCATAATACCATGGTGTGGATTCTGTACGTGACTTCTCTTCGCGATACCTGCATATGCACATGATCTTGCTTCACAGGATCCGCATATACTTTCTAACACTTTATCTTTTCCATCCATTTGTCTCTAAACTAACATTCCTTTGTTCATATCATGTGTAGCATCTGCATAACCATCATGTTGACATCTCTATCAAGTAGGTTTCCACCAAAGACAACACATTAACCATAATGCCAATAGTGGCACCTTGTCGTGTTACTATTTCTTCACATACTACTACGTCATCATGTCCATGTCATCATCCTTAAACTAATCTCATGCTACCACATCTCACTAGACTGGCATTTGTCCAATCTAGATTTTCCACCTAAGCTTCCATGTTAGAGGGACCACGTCACAATCACATATGTTAGGGGGTCCACGTGGCATCCAGACATGGGCTCCACCTAACACCTTCAACATGTTATGATTACATTGATCTGACATGGGGGTGTGACCTCCACTAAACTCCACACAAGTTATCATAATTCCATCCATCATTCATAGAATTTATGATGGGAAAATCTTTCCTAAGATGCACAAACTTTAATCTGGTTAACCAATTTGTAAGTTCACACACCATCTGACATTGATTTGCTTGAAATTCATGGATATTATCCAAAGATGCACAAAATTTATCAATTTTGGTGTTTTTGATAACAAATTTGGTGTTTTGTTTTTCCCTTTTTTCCACTGTCACCTTCAAATTGACTTATCTTCTCATTTGGAAAGATTTTAAACAAGTGTGATATATTGTTGGAAAGGTCTTAGAGAGGAATATCTAACCATACCATTAACAGATTTATTTGAGCATCATAAATTCAACAAAATCTCAATAAACTTTGACCCAATTTGTCATCATTTGATGTGATATTTTAAGTCATCATATTCAATAATATGCTTCCTTTGACTTTCCATTTGACACCAATGACAATACTATGCCCAACATAAAATTTATTGAATTAATGCTAAAATAAATGGACTATATTGTCATTTAAAAAAATCAAACCATTTAGAGATTTGAACTTAAAATATAAACAATATCAATCCCATATACAAATTACGTTCTCAAGTTTCTGGGTGGTTTATAGTCATCTATATCCAATAAGGAAAAAATTCTTTGTTTTGTGCTTACATTGAAAGTCAAAATTTATCTGCCTATATCTATATATGCACCATAAAACACGTAATTTTGGCACAACTTTACAAAAAATGTGACATAATGATAAAATATCGGGGAGATCCTATTGGTTCAAAATTGAAGAGAGCTTCTCATCTCATCATCTCTTACTACTTCAATGTTTTGGGATCGATCCTTGTCTTCCAATCCATGTCCTAGTGTTCCTTCTCCAACATTAGTGCTTCAATGTCTCTTGAAATTGACCCTTTCCACACCTTTGCTTCCTTTTCATTTGTTCCAAATGTAGTGAATACATTGTATTTGTTTCCTTCATCCTTCCCATAGATATTAAATTATAGATCTTAAAATGTCTCATCCCTAATCTATCTAGGACAATAGTAGATAGTATTGGCTAGGAACATTTGCAGAGCCACTCTTAATTCAAATAAAAAAGCATTCCAAAAGTTTTCATCCTCATTCCCCACCAAATAAGGAGTTAGAGAAATGCCATGTTTCCTCCCCTAGATATACCATCTATTATCCATAATCTGACCAAGAGAGGAGTGCATGCAATTCTTCATTGTTTGTAAGCAAATTATTCATTCTTTTAATAAAAAAAGAAATATAAATAGAGTAGGGAAAATTTTCATGGGGGAATTTGATTATGCATCGTAGCGTCAACATAATTAAAATTTCCTTGTTCTAGTTATACACCTAAATTATCCATTTGATCTATGTTGGAATTTAACTCCCTCATCACAGGAAAGAAGTTGATTTCTTCAAACTGGTCAACCATCAAGAGAATGTGACAGAGAGTAGGATGGGACCACTCTTTTGGATTGAATTTATTATTTTAGACCTGAAAAATGAATAGAAACAAGTCTTCGATGATTATAGCCTTTTGTATATCGAGCTCCAAAAATAACTACTTGATCCTTGCCAAAATGCCCATAACTCAACCTCGTTGTTTGTTACTTGACCTAGTCCCCCCATATACATTGATTTTTTTTGTTCATTGGGGTTATTGAGAACCCCCCTCCACTCCTACCACCCTTGGATTTTCTTTGGAAGCCCCGTCAAACAATATAAAACTCCCCCTAATTATCTAATTCATTTTTTAAGGTTGTCCTTGTTCATTCTTAGACAATACTCTTATTGAAAATATGGTTTCTTGATAAAACTGCTAACATTATCATATTTTTTGATACTATTAAGCTAGGTATTTTCATTCTCTTAGAGGGCATCTATATTGCTAAAATTAATCCCTTGAGTTGATGAATCCTCAAAAAGGAGAGGGAGAACTTTAAAAACAACCAAAGCTAAATTTGATTGAATTTGATTAAATATGAGATCATTTTGAGCCAACCAAATCTTCCAACAAAGGTATTTTAGAAGTGCCATTCATAAGTGAGCTAGTATAGAGTTTGTTTTGAGAGGAGAGTAGGAATTTTTTAATCCAATTAATAAACATATTTGTCCAAGTATTTAGGATCTCCATCAAATAATAGACTTCCTCCAATGCAAGATGCTAAGGTTGCAATGTTGATTCACAACTTAAATAAATGATCCAATGTCTCCCTATATTTTTGATAGAGTACACACCACAAAGGCCCATATTTTTTATTTCTAAGATTATTTTCCATGCACTAACACCCAACAAAAAGTGTTTATGTCAGGGATTTCATCTCTATGTTAGATTTTTTTCCAAAGAGGAGAAGAAGGATGAGAGAGGAAATTCCTTGCTAACCTATTATATCCTTCTTTCATTGTGTATTTAAGATGGTTGATGGGTCTCCGAGTTCTTCTTTCCTTAATATTACGTTTGATGGGGGTATTTTCCTTACATATGTAAAAAAAATTATTTCTGTTGATGAAGTAGATGTGATGAAAGTTTTGGGATATTCCAAACTTGCCATTTTCATGTGCTTGTATCGCAGGTCGATATATCATATAGGTTTTTGTGCCCTTTCTCGTGCATCAAACATTCTATTTTGCTGATGATTAGAAAACTATGGTGGATGTTCCACTGGATATTTCATCAAATAAATATGACAAAATTATTTTTTAAAATATAAAATCGACACTATGAGGTTTTACTTTTCTTTAGATTTCTAAATTTCTAAATTATTATTTATTGTGTATGCATGAAAATTATAATTATATAAAAAATATATAATGAATTAATAAAAACTCACAAACCACAATTAACACGAGGTATATCCTAGGAAACCCTTTCGGGAGAAAACCTAGTTGGAAGGTGAGCTTGCTCTGCTCTCTTCTCTGGATAGAAAATAGATGAAAGTACAAAGAAGTAAGGTATGTGGCCCATGGGATATTATAGTGAAAATCCTCTCTATGTGCTCTCTCTCTATCCTTCTTGACTATTATGCTCTTCTAGGGAACAAAATGCACTCGAAAACAATGGAACCCCTTTTCCTCCCAATGGCTTAATTACAACACAACTCAGTAGCCTACTAGTGGTTAGGTTTGACTCCCTCAACTCTTAATGAGGTTACAACATGGAATTTTATAGAGTATTGTTCATCATGGTGATGTAGCTATCCTATTTTCCATGAGTAATGGGGGATGATGTGGCATCCTCTCAAATTATGGTGGTGAAAATAGAAGTTCAACTTTCGAATTCCATAAATTTTGCATGTAGACTCTGATTAAGGCGATTCTTGCACCATTGGAAAAGTCTTTGTGTGCAGAATAGAAAAGAAAGGTGCATGCAAAAGAGACAAATTTTACCCCCCAAAAATTCCATTTGATGCCTCAAAGTTTTTTCTTGGAAGGTTTCATACCCCAATTTGCCAAACTGGGTCTCACTGATAAAAATGGCCATGTGAGCTTATTCCTCCACCTTTTATACTCTAAAATCATCGAGATGGATGGAAAAAAATATAATTATCTAATATGGATCACAAAATGTTTTAGATCCCAATCTTTCAAATTGGGTATCGCTGGTAAAAATGGTCATGTGAGTTGATTCCACCACCTTTTCCCCTCCACAAGCATTGACATGGATGAAAAACAATATAAAGATCCAATCTAGATCATACCTCCCCATTTTAGGAGGATTGTGGTCCCCAAAAGCTTCTGATAATTGAGGTGAGGATTTGTTTCCTCCACCTTCTCTTGGTCATACCATTTAGCCTTGCATGGAAGCTATCCTTTCAACCCAGTCTACCAAATGTCATGATAGACCTATCTCATAGATCTGGATTTCTTTTGCAAAATTGTATATTCTATCAAATATACCTAACCATTTGGTGCCAAATCCTTTATAGAAGGTAGCACCTATTACTATTCTTGATATAACATAAAAGGCCCATAGAGTTTCAGATTCTTTACATTCACCACTGAGTAAATGCACATGTATGGGGGTAGATTGAGCTTATAGGCATTATGTCCCAAAGAATGGGACATGCCCAAAAAGATAGAATGAGTTTTCCAAGACCACACGAGCGGCCATGCTTGAGAAAAAATGAGTAAGCCCAATAGGAAGTTGGGGTTTCTTGCATGAATTGAGATGGAATGAGCATCGAATGAGACCACATGACTTCCCATGCCAAAGACATAATGAGTTAGTCCGACTTCTTGAACAACATTCTATGTGCATGATGGGAGGGTATGTATATATATTGGACGGAATGAGTGGGAAAGGAGGAATGAATTGGAGAAAATAAAAATTGAGTCATGTAGACTCAAGAACAGGACTCAACAAGTTGGTCCACCTACATGAGGGGTCAGTCTACTGAGAGGTGGAGTTAGGAGGTGCAAGCCAAAGAGGAAGTTGTGCAAGGTTTTAGAAGACTGAAACAAGTGGACATTTGGGCATGCTTGAGTCATGTAAAGAATTTCTTGAATCGAGGGGGGTTGTCTTTCTTGTATTCATTTGGGGACTTGGTTTGGGAAAGCCAGGAGTTGTTTTCTTTTGTAATTTGAGAAGGGGTTGAGTGTTATGAAACTAGCTCACAAAAAGATAAAAAAGATAGATAAACACCTTAAGCCTCTTAGAGGGGGAAACCTCCTTTACATTACACAAATGAACAATTCTTGGATGATAGAAATGACAAGACCTCATTTCTATATATAGGAGTCTAAGGGTTCATAATATAATCAGAGCCGACATAACAATAATAATGTAAGGGCACAATAATAACAACAATGGGCTTCTATGGGCACAATAATAACAATATGGGGAGTAAATGGGCACAACAATATAATAAAGGGGTTGCACTAATAACAATAAGGGGTTACACTAGTAGTATAGGGACCTAACATGCCCCTCTCCTTCAAAAATTGTTGTCCTCAATTCTTGAGTAGTTCTTGATGATTCTATATAAAATTCTTGTCCTCCCATGTCGAATATTCAGTGGTTAAGTTCTTCCACTTGATAATATACTAAAACATTGATCGATTTCGTAGTTGTCAAGTTCTTGTTTCTGTGATTGCTCCAGGCTTCAATATGATTTTTCTTTCCTTGTCAAATTTTGGAAATATTGTTTGAATTGGGATCTTCTGCAACTTTTGAATGATTGACCACACTTCTTCGTCCTTCTTCCATACATCCCTTGCTTCGTTTATCCAATCTAGTTGGATAATAGAAATAGCACAAAACAATGTTTCCACATCCTAATCCTTTCTTGAGAGTGCATTTGCAACAACATTTTGCTTCCCTTTTTTGTAGATGATTTCAAAGTCATAACCCAACATATTTGTGACCCATTTTTTTTGTTCTTCTAAAGATAATCTTTGTTCTAAAAAGTATTTAAGACTCCCATGATCCATTTTTACCTTGAAGTGTCTTCCCATTAGGTAAGGTCACCATTTCTTAAGTGCATGTAGTATTGCCAACATTTCCTTCTCATAAATAGCTTGCTTGAGATGTAGCCGTAAAAATACCCAATCACCTACATCAAAACTTCTTTCACTGCGATGTTGATCTGCCCATTGTTTCATTTGATTCTGCACCAAAGTGGGGTTATCCTTTAAAAGTTGGAGAACTAGTTGTTGATGCTCGATGTGCTCTTTCACTGCTTGAACCTTTTTCTTCTTGATATTTCCTTCTATCTTGAGAGTTTTAGGAGTCGTAATTTCTTCCAATGCATTACAAGATGGATTCATTTCTTGATGCTCGATGTGATCTTTCACTTCTTGAACATTTTTCTTCTTGATATGTAGTTCTATCTTGATAGTTTTAGGAGTGGTAATTCTGACCAATGCATTACAAGATATGGTTAGATTCATTTCTTCTTTCTTGATATGATCTTTCACTTCTTGAACCTTTTTCTTCTTGATATGTCCTTCTATCTTGCAAGTTTGAGGAGTGGTAATTCTTGCCAATGCTTTACAAGATATGGTCATATTCATTTCTTCTTTCTCTGGGGTTGGTTCCTGGTGTATATCATCTTCTTTTGATGTTTCTTGATCCTTTTATTTCTCCTCCTCATAATCTATGTAAAATAATTTATTCTCAGCACACTTATGACCTTTAATGTATTTTCTATCACAATTGTAATAAAACCCTTTTTCTCATTTTTCTTCCAACTGTTGTCGTGCAAACATTGTAGGTTGTGGAAGGCTAGGAGAAAAATCACTTCCATAATTATGGTCATGAATGGTGGGATTCCTTGTTTCCATAATTTATCTTTCAATTTTTCTTTCCAACCTGAATGCCTTCTCCAATGAATCGGGTTCCCAAAGACGAACCTCATGTTGAATGTTATCCTTTAAAGTCCCTATGAAGACATCAACCCTTTGCTTCTCTGGAATATCATTTACCCTTATATTCAATTTTTGAAAGTCCTTAATGTTCTTTGCCATTGAACCATTTTGTTCGAGATTTATCAATTAGCTAAAGAAGATTTTACTCTTTGTATCCTCATAATGTGCTATCATTTCTTCCGTGAAAACTAACCAAGTGATAAGTGCTTTACGAGAACAAAGCCTTTTATACCATAAAAATTGATTTGGTTCTAAATATAAAGATGAAATATGTACATTTTGTAACAGTTGAACCTCGTGTAGATCAAAATATTTCTCCATCTGTAGTATCCAATTTACCAGATCCTTGCCATCAAACTTCCTCATATCTCCTTTTCTTGATTTTAGGAGCTTGATCTTGAAACGACTGTAACTTGTTAATTTCAGATGTCCAAGTTATAAAATGGCATCCTAAAGTAGCCCTATGAGTTCTCTTTCTAACACCCCACAAGTCTGATCAGAATTTGATTCTCCAAGAAAGAGTCATGCCCAATCTCCTAAGATGACCTAATTATATAATGTTTCAGTAGAGTGAACTTTTACGACGTGCCACGTGTCACTGTTTCAACCTTTAGATATGAAAATTACACAGAAAAATACAGTTTGTCCTCTTTCTGTAACTTCTTAAGAAATTTCAATTTGTTGCTCAGAGAGACAGTTATGATGACTTTCCCAAGGTCACCTGTTTAGAATGTAATTCGGGAGTTTATAAAAACCCTAACTTCCTAAGTTTATATCTCTGAAAACATAGGGCTAAAATATCTGAGATTCGGATGCAAGCTTCACCAAGATTTTGGCTCAAATGTGTCTTACTTTTAGATTCTGAACCTTTGTAGAAAAAATATTAGAGTGAAAATTCCATGATGACCTGTTTGAGATGAAATTATGGAGCTTGCAAAAACCCTAACTTCCTCAGATCATATCTCCAAAAGTATAGCGAGACAAGATTGGAAATTTGGATCTGAGGTTCATATCCATCTCTTCTCAATTTGGTTTTTTTTTTAGCTTTTGAAGCTTCATAGAGAAAAAGTTATTAGGAAAATGCCACAATGACCTGTTTGGAGCAATGGAACCCTAGAATCCAAAGCTCTGATACCAAATGTTATGAAACTAACTCACAAAAAGATAGAAAAGATAGATAAATGCCTTAGAAATAAGCCTATTTGAGGGGGAAAAATCATTTACATTACACAAATGAACAATTCTTGGATGATACAAATGCAAGACCTCCTTTCTATATATTGGAGTCTAAGGGGTCATAACATAATCGGAGCCAACATAACAATAATAATGTAAGGGCACAATAATAACAATAGTGGGCTTCTATGGGGCATAATAATAACAATATGGGGACGACATGGGCACTACAATATAATAAGGGGGTTGTACTAATAACAATAAAGGGTTACACTAGTAGTATAAGGACCTAACATTGAGGACCTTGAAATATTTAGGTTACAACATTGTAAATTAAAAACAACTATATATAATTGAATGGAGGACCAATGGTCTCATTTTATATGGGGGGTGTATCATATTCTGAGGACGTTCTCTATTGTATGGATGCGGAAATATATTGTAGCATGTTTTTAATGTTATCATTGTGGACTATATGTGGTGGAATTAGAATTGTAGTTGAGATTTATACTTGTGTTAAAATTGAATGTTGGATTCCACACACATAATATACACTATATGTGAATAAGAAATATAAGTGCTAGAGGCATAGTCTAGGAGTCAAGTACTTGTAATTTGGTCACAACCATAACCAAGAACCGTTTTGGTGCCACATGCACAGATAGCCTTGAATTGAGGAGCGCTTAGGGGGAATGACAGGTTGTATCAGAGTGAAGCCCACCACCTTACCCTAAAGATGGTATTAGAGTTGAACCAATTTATCAACAGTTTGGTGCTCTTCACCACATCGTCCCTGGCATGACATGAAGGTGTTTTCAAATCATATTTAGTTGATGGAGGTCAAGATGACTAGTTCAAAAGCAGAGAGAAGTAGTGCTCAAGATTCAAACTTGATTGATTTGATTCATTAGGTGCTCGATAAAGTTGAGACCAGTGGATGACAATTGGATTAGATTGGAGACATACGTTGGTGATCTTGTGTCATTGGTTCATAAGTAGTTAGTGATGATCGTGGTATTGAATAAAGTAGTTGGATAGAGTTCGTCTAGTACTTCAATGATGGTGAAGGCAAAGGAACTATAATTGCATGATGGTACTAGATGTGTTGAGGTGATTGGAAATTTCTGTTCGGATGTGGAGTAGTATCTTGGACAAATAGGGAGAGGACAAGGTTAGAGTTGTTGCTACATATTTAATAGGGAATGCAAATATATGGTGGAGGACTAGGATAGATGAGTTTTTTGTTGGTCACATCCAATATGAGATCACTACATTGGAAACATTGAAGGAAGATTTGTACATGCAGTTTGGACCAAGGGATCAAACTTGGAATGTGAGGACTAAGCTAAGGAGTTTCAAACAGACTGGTAGCATACAGGATTACATTCTTGAGTATTTGAGTCTCATGTTGGAGATTAAGGATATGTTTAATGGAGGTAGATTGTTTAACTTCATGGTAGGATTGTAACCATGAGCACAGATAGAGGTGATGAGGCAGAATGTACTGAAACTTGCAGAGGCTATCATTGCAGCAGATAAGATCTTGGATTTCCATGCAAATGGGAAGATAGAAGGGAAATATTAGGGTGGTGATAAAGGCAAGAAGAATGGAAATAAAGGAAAAGGAAAGTCTTAGAAGTAGGATGGATTGAAGCAAAGAAGTTTGGGGAAGGAGAAGAGTATTTTATGTTGTATATTTAAATAAAATCATATGGAAAATAATTATCCATTAAAGAAGAAGTTAATTACGATGCAACATGCATAGAAGCAATCTGTAGAAGTGATGTAGGTTTTGGGTGCAACTTCTTCGTAAGGGGCTACTCCAAAGCATGATCATAGAAAGAACCGACTGAACTATGTCAGTATATGTGTAGGTGGGAGTTAGCAGGTTGCTTTGATAAATAACGGTGCTACTCACAATTTCTTAGGGGAGGATGTAGCGAGGAGATTAGGTTTGCAAATTGTTCTAGTCCATATGTTGTTCAAAGCAGTGAACTCTAAGGATAAGATAGTTCTTTGGTTGATTAGAGATGCTCTAGCGAAGATTGGATGTTGGAGATGGAAGATTGATATCACCATCATTCAGTTGGATGACTATGAGGTTGTATTGGGGCGTGAGTTTCTGATTGGAAAGAGAGTTGTGCATGTGCCACATTTGGATTGATTGTTGATTCTTTCAGGAGTGCGACCTGTGATTGTTCTGATTATGCAGGGCCATTTTATATGGTGATGCGAGGATGACAGTTTTCCATGTGGAGGAGAGATAACTTGATAATAATATTGTTAGGAGGTTGGATCATGTGGATTCTACTCCTCTATGACAAAAATAGATGATGACTAATTTAATAGAGAGGGTTTCAAGTCTTTTTAGGATACCTGAGATGGTTGACACTAAGACTTGAATATTTGAGTATTTTTACTTTGTTGACATATATGAGGAGGAGGGTGAGTTGATTGAGGACCATATTGATGATGATGGAGCCGAAAGGATTTTAGCAACAATCTGGGATTAGGTTTAGGATGATGAAACTTAGTATAAATGACTCATAAAAGAGCTTGAGGAGTCTAGTGAGTCAGTAGGAGCAGAGTGTTGGCATGAGGATCTAGAGTTGGAGAGGTTGATTAAGGAGAGTGAGGGTAGGATAGGCTCCTATCCCCTTTATTGAGATACATTGCATAAAGATATGGAGGGTTCATTCTAGCGATAGGAGGACCCTTACCAATATTGGATAAAGCATATTCAAGAGGGCAGAGTACATCTTCAGGAGGTAGAGTTGAAGTGTGGAGAAGTAGTCCTCAAGGATTCCCCATTTCATCTTCTTTGTGAACTCTTGGAGATGTGCTCATCATCAGTGGTTTAGGCCAACGAGGAGATGTGGAGTACCTAGTAGAGGTTCTTCCTGATGAGCAGATTTAAGATGATGAGTATGTATGGAGATGTTTGTGATGACATGAGTATGTGATGGTGTTTTCATTTGTTCGAGTTACATGATTTCTTATGGATTTGACACTACAATCAAATTAGATACTTAATTAGTTGATGACATGAGGGGATCCAACACATGACATTCTTATAGGAGCATTTGTAGAGTCATAGGGTTGAGTAGTGTCAGAATATGAGAATTCATTAGATGATTCATGTAATAGAGGGGTTGTTCAATGACATGAGATGTCAGTTTGACGAGCAGTCTTCTTGAGGATGCAGTACCTTTGTTAATGGATGGATTGACAGGGGATGTTTTTTGTCGAGGACGACAACATATTTAGTGTGGGGGAGGATGTTAAGCCTCTGAGCTTGAGTTCCCACTAGCACCACTAGTTGGACTAGTTGAGTTGTGAGATGAGATGATTATTGCACAATTTCTAGTGTTTATACAACATTTTGGGAGTTTTGGAACGAGTGGGACGAAAGCGCCCAAGGCACCCGAGTTTACATGGGAGTGTTCCCATGAGGGTCCAAGTCAACACAAATACACATAGGAATGTGGCGCTCAAGAGTTATCACGACCCCACTTGAAGCACCAAAGATGGAACGAAACACACTCGATAGGAAACTGGATGTGCTTGCATGAACATGCTCAAAGAATTGGAATGAGTCTGTCGAGACCGCATGAGTGTAAGTGCCTAAGATGGAATGAGTTAGCCTAGTCGTAAGTTAGGGTTTCCTCCACAAGTTGAGATGGATCAAGTGTTGTCTGAGACGGAACAAGTCGTCCTGACTGCCTGAATGGCCTTTCATGTGCATGATGGATACATACATACATACATATATCAGATGGAATAGGTGAGGAAGGAGGAACATAGTGGAATGAGAACAAGTGAGTTCATATAAGGAGACTTGTGTAGACTTAAGAACATGACTGAATGAGTTAGGGAATCTCCATGAGGGCTCACTCTACTAAGAGGTAGAGATAGGAGTCACACAAGTCAGAGAGGATGTTTTGCAAGTTGTTGGACAATAGAACCGAGTGGCCCAACTGAGCATGCCTGAGCCGTGTAAGATGAGTCTTGAACTGGGGGGGTGGTTGCTTTTCTTGTATTCGTTTGGGGACTTGGTTTGGGAAACCAAGGAGTTTTTTTTTTTGTTGTAATTTGATAAAGGGCCAAGGGGCTTGAAATCTATATGTTACAACATTGTAAGTTAAAAACATTTATATATAATTGAAGGAGAACTAAGGATCCCATTCTATATATGTGGTGTACTATATTTTGAAAAATTATGTATTGTATGGATGTGGGAATATATTGTAGTGTGTTATTAATGTCATGATTGTGGACTATATGTGGTGGAATTAATATTGTAGTTGAGCATTATACTTGTGTTAAGATTGAATGTTGGATTCTACACACGTAATATATCTTACATGTGGACATGAAGTTTATGTGATAGAGGCGTAGTCTGAGATTTAAGTACTCATAATTTGATCACAATCATTGCAAGGAACCTCGCTTATGACACATGCTCAGATGGCCTCAACACATCTTAACTTGAGGAGCACTCTAGGGGTGTGACATTGGCGAAATGGTTTTTTCCAAGGCATTTTTATAGTCAATTTTAACCAAAATTTGGCAAATGCTTTTAAAAATTTTGAGTCTAGTCTATAGAATTGGAGGCATAGGCATTTTCGAGGGATTTGAGTCCATTTATGCATTCAAAACGTATTTTAATCAACAAAAAATCACAAACTTGCTTAAAATTGAATAACCAAATTCTAATGAAAAAAACCGTTTCATCTATTCATTAGAGTGCACCATTTTTATTATGTAGTAGTTATTGCTTCTACTAAAAGAGAAATAATGATTCTCACCCAAATCAACTTAAATCATTTATATTTATATTATAAATATAGAAATACATGTATTTATGTTACCAAAGACAATTTCTAAGTAAATTTAACTTATTTTAATTGCCATTTTAATATCAATTATAATTTCAATTTTACAAAAGTACAACTAACTTCAATTAAAGGAAAAATAAAAAGAAGAAGAAGAAGCGTTGTTACATTTAATTTTAAGATTATATATTATAATGAGGTTAAAATCCCCCCGATTTATCTGTGCTTGCGGAATGGGCATACATAGGCACTTAAAAGTTATAGTGGTAGTGATTGGAATTGAATTTGTGTTACACAAGTATAAGACCATGAGTTGTCAATTCCTCTAGATACAAAAAAAAGAGACTATATGTCACGCGGAATTAGTCGTTCTTGCGGACAAGACAGATCTTCCTAGAATCTAATGAAGACCTAATGACAAACAAACCAACCAGACACTATCTTTCTCTAAATGCGCTTTATAAATAATGGTAAACAAATGTGTTTAAGGGCCTACTTCATGTCCAACGCAAGTTCGGAGATGCCTTCACTCCTTTGATCCAAGTAAGTTCCTTCGTCACAAACCTGCAAGCACAAACAAGGAAAACAATTAAATAACACCTAAATATCCAATATTATAAAACATATTTAACATGAAAGTCAAGGAGTCCATGAAACAAATAGCATAATATACTTGTTGAGAAAAATGAGCCTGATTGTATTAATTCAAAAGGAAATAACCTTACAACCTTTGCCTTGATGCTGTACAAGCTCCTTCCAGGGTCCAACAAGAAGTCTCCTCTACTTTGACAAG
>APFE030530056.1:71410-101888 GCA_000404065.3 Pinus taeda
ATATTAAATCTTTTCAACACCTTTTGTATGTACTCATTTTGAGACAATGTTAATTTGCGATTTTTCCTGTCTCTAGTGATTCTCATACCAAGGATTTGTTTTGCAGCTCCCAAATCCTTCATTACAAATGAATTTTCCAATTTTCTTTTGAACACATTTATTTCCTGCATGTTGGACCCTGCAACAAGCATGTCATCTACTTACAATAACAATATAATATAGCTGCCATCATTTTGATTTTTTAGATAAACACAATGATCAGAGTAACATATAATATAACCTTGTTCAGACATAAACTTATCAAATTTTAGATACCACTTCCTTGGAGCCTGTTTTAAGCCATACAAGCTCTTCAACCTACACACTAGTTTCTCCTTCCCTTTCACCTCATATCCTTGTGGCTGCTACATATATATCTCTTTCTCCAAATCACCATGGAGAAAGGTTGTCTTTACATCTAACTGCTCAAGATGCAAATCTTCAACTGCTACTAGACTTAAAATGGTTCTGATTGAATTGATTTTAACAACAAGAGAAAATATTTCATCAAATCAATACTTTTCTTCTGTGCAAACCCCTTCACCACAAGTCTAGCTTTGTACCTTTGTTTTCCTCCATCTTCTTCCTTCAGCCTATAAACCCGTTTATTCTTCAATGTAGTTTTCCTGCAGGAAACTTGACTAAGTCCCAAGTCTGGTTATGCATTAAGGAGTCCATCTCTTCTTCCATGGATACCTCCCACTTCTTCCTGCTTTCAACCTGCTGCATTGCTTCTTCATAACATTTGGGTTCACCGGAATCAGTCAACAATAAATAATATAATGAAGGAGAGTATCGTTCAGGGGGTCTACTTATCCTGGTAGATCTTCTAACACCGCTTTCAGGTGTTTGGGTGCCTGTTGCTGTTGTGGTGGTTGCTGCTGTTGTGGTTGTTGATTATTATTATTTTCAGGCACCTTTACTTTTTTCAGTGATTTCATCAAGAACTGTGTATTCCTTGTTTTCTTTTTCCTGTTTCTTTTCCTGCAACTGATTCTTATACAAGACCTTTTCATTGAATATTACATCTCTGCTCCTAATGATTTTGTGATTTTCATAATCATATAAGCGATAACCAAAATATTTAACACATATCCAATAAAGGTACATTTATTTGACTTTGCTTCAAGCTTTGTTCTATTTTCTTTATCAATATGGACAAAGGCTTCACAACCAAAAGGCTTTAAAATAGAGTATTTTACCTTTTTACCTGTCCATGCTTCCTCTGGAACACCACCATCCAAGGAAATTGAAGGCCCTCTGTTTATTAGATAAACAGCAGTATCTACAGCATTTGCCCAAAACTGTAACGACAATCCTGCATGCAATCTCATGCACCTTGCACGCTCCATGATTGTCCTGTTCATCCTTTCTGACACACCATTTTCTTGTGGTGTTCTTGGAACTGTCTTTTCTTTGCGAATTCCATGCTCTGAACAGTACCTATCAAACTCTCTGCTGCAATGTTCACCTCCATTGTCTGATCTAAGACACTTCAATTTCTTTCCTGTCTCAATCTCAACCAAAGCTTTCCATTTCTTAAACGTATCAAATACATCAGATTTATTCTTAATACAATAAATCCAAGTTTTTCTCGTTGCATCATCAATAAAGTAACACAATAATGAGAGCCACCAAGAGATGATACCTGAGCAGGTCCCCATACATCTGTATGCACAAGCTCTAATTTTTCACTCTTCTTTTCTTTCCCAACTCTAAGAAATCTGACTCTCTTCTGTTTTCCATAAATGCAATTCTCACAGAAGTCCGAATCAATATTATTCAAACCCGGTAACAAATTCCTTGAGTGAAGAATCTTCATCACCTTTTCACTCATGTGTCCAAACCTATGATGCCATAATGCTGCATCTGCTCGTTTGGAAGTTAAAGCATTAACAAAGTTAGAAATACCGTTGCATAAATACAATGTACCAACCCTTCCACCTTTTGCTATTACTAGGGCTCCTTTGGTGACCTTCCAAGATTTATCTATGAGATTTGTCACACAACCTTCACCGCCTAACTGCCCTACTAAAATTAGATCTTTCTTTGGATCTGGAACATGCCTTACCTCCTTTAGTAGTGATTGGTTTCCATTCTATTGTTTTACAAGAACCTTACCCATTCCAACAATTTTACAGGGTTTATCATCACCCAAATGAACTTGTCCAAAATCTCCTGAACATAGCATGAAAGTATTCTTATCAGGGTGGCATGGGAATGAGGCCCCTGAATCTACCACCCAGGAATCATAATATTTTTGGAAGAAAGAATCAATGGATTTGTAACACCTCACCTAACATTGCTTCATGATTTTTTTCTGCTATGCATCTCCTTCTTTTCCCTTCCGAGATCTACAGTATTTCTTTAGGTGTCCTTTCTTTCCGCATTTCTAGCACACTATCCCCAATCTGGACTTGGATCTGCCTTTCCTTGATTTACTGTGATATCTTGAGCTCTTTCCTCTTTCCATTTTTCTTCCCCTAGACTCTATACTCAAAGCATTACCTGATGTCTCACCGGAGCTTTTCTGTTGCATTTACTCGCTAAGGATATCACTGACAACATCATCAAACTTTAAAGTACTAGATCTAGAAACAGAGTTACTAATGACCATTACTAAACCATTCCAACCTTCTGGTAATGAGCACGAGAATAACAGAGCTCTAACGTCATCATCAAAGTTTACCCCCACAGAACATAACTAACTTGTAATAGTATTAAAATCATTTAAATGGTCTGCAACAGATCCACCTTCCGACATCTTTATATTAAATAATCGTTTCATCAGAAATACCTTGTTTGAGGCTGAGGGTTTTTCACATAGTTTCTCCAACGCCTCAATCAAACCCGTTGTTGTTGTTTCCTTCGAAATGTTGAAGGCGACCGACACTGCGAGGCACAACCGTACTGTTCCGAGTGCCTTTCTATAGAGAAGGTTCCATTCTTCATCTATCATACCCGTCAGCATCTTTGTTTTTCCGCCCAATGGTAGGTATAGATCTTTGTGATACAGATAATCTTCCATCTACATCTTCCACAGTGAGAAGTTTTGGCCGTTAAATTTCTCGACCCTAAACTTACCATCTTCTTCCATTGCTCCCACTCAAACGAGGAACCCTTCTTTCCTGTGAGTTTAGCAACCAAATAGACCTTCGGCTCTGATAGCGGTTGTTAGAAAATTTTATATTACGGAGCAATGGAACACATAAAATATTGCAGAAATATAAACATAGAAAACGCATAAAACAAGAGAGACAAGGGCTACGTCCACCCCGAACAGCCAGTCCTTCCTTTCTATTATCCAGCAAAATGAAGAGATGCAACCTACAGTAGATCCACTGTAATATCCTTTGTTTTCTCTCACAATCTCACCTCTCTGCTTCTCGCTCAGAGAATGCACGTATATTACACAGACTCAATACAATGCCCTCATACAAAGAGATGGGTTTCCTTCTAGGGCAAAAAACCCTAAACTAAACATAAGTTCTACCATCAGATCATCTGCCTAATGAATGGCCTATATTGACTAGAAATTACTATACTTTTACAAGGAAATTTTACATTTGTTTTTAGCTTCAGGGGCGTTGCCACTGAACCCCACCGAGAGACCGCTGGCCCGCAGACCCCCGCGGGGGGAACAAGTCCCCCCCGCACCCTCTCGCATGGAGGGGTGTAGAAACTTCTTGGGGTATACATTTGGCTGAAACAAAGACCTCTAAACAATCATGCTCCATACTCAACATACTGGGGCCTCCAACCCTTTTAAGGTGCATTCCACTAAGACTGTGGCTGAGCATAAGAGTGAAACGAGTGAGAAACTGGTGGAGCCTGGTATTGAGGAGGATATGACCAAGGAAGGGGTGTGGACCAGGAAGGATGAGGAGGGGGACCCCAAGAAGGCATGGAAGTGGCTTGATTGGGGTTGTAATAAGTCTAGGGTGTCCCTTACATTTCCTGCTAGTAAGGTCTGGGTCCATGTGGCCTCATTTAGTTCATGAAATAGAGTGTTTTAGTGGCTCCTTCAACCCCTTGATACGCAGCTTTAATTCTGTGCAAGGAAGGGCACCGATTCATAGAATGGTCTTCTTTACAGACTAAACACACTTCTATAAAGTGCAATGGACATTCGTTCTTAGGATGCTTTTTAGTGCACCTGAGACAAAAGATGGCCAAAGCCCTCTCGGCTTCCTCTTGCTTCCTTTTGATATGCAGGGTATCCATTTGCATGGTAAGAGTCTACCTCATCTCGCTTTTGAAATCTGCTAGCCGATTCTCAAGTTCGTTTCTAAGGGATGAATTGGATGAGGTGTGCTAGCTAAAGGTTGACTTCCCCTACCTCTCTTTCTAGCTGAAATAGAATGGTTTCTAAACATAGTCTTTATGTCATCATAAGGCAGTTGGTAGATGTCTCCCTAGTCAGCAAATAGATGGCATCTAGAAGGTCTTCAACGAATCCTCTGAGCATAACCAACTTCAGAGATTCGGGTTCAAGTGTGCACCTGGCCCTTTTATAACTGAGTTGAAACATTTCTTCATAGTCTTCTAAAGATTCATCACTTCCCATGGTCATTTAGAAGATTTCTTCCTTGGTATCATTTGACCTACAGTAGTCCTGGTACTTGTTGTTAAAGGCTTGTTGCATCTGAGCCCAAGTTGTGATACTGTTTCTAGGTAACCCCATGAACCAGCGTAATGCTACATCTTTGAGGGTAGAATGGAATAGCTTCAATTTCTGCTCGTCCTCTCCATAGTCATAAGTTCGACAAAGAATAGCAAATTCAAACAAGAAGGTATCAGGATCCTTAGTAGTGAGTCCATGGAAGTGAGGTAAGGATGAAGGATTTATGTTTTTCATTTTTGTGTCCATATTGGTCTCTTGGATAGGAATGGCACCTTCTATTCTTTCCCCATTTCCTCTAATGTTTTTGTTTTCATCCATGGTCTCAGGAGGAATGGTTTCTTGCTCTTCTTCTGTTATAGGATCTTCGCATATCTTTGGAGGTTCACTTATAGGTTCTTCTGGATCACTGCCACCAAAGAAGAGAGAAGGGTGACTTAGTGATGAGGTGGGGGTGTTGGGTAGGAATTTTTCTGAATTGTCTCTGTTCCTACGAGGCATGAAAAGGAATCTTTTTTTTTTGTTTAGGTGATTTTTGTTTTTGTTTTTGTTTTTTTTTTTTTTTTTTTTTTTCTGCTTCTACCTACAAAACTGAAATGGATTGACCAACAACTTACAACTAACTGAAATGAATCTTGCTGAAATAGAAATTGCAGAATTGAAATGAAAGCAGGAGATGACTAATCTACTTTTCTGGAATGGAAATTGTAGAATTGAAATGAAAGCAGGAAATGTCTAATCTACGCTTGCTGAAATGAAATTGCAGAATTGAAATGAAAGCAGGAAATGTATAATCTACACTTGTTGAAATGAAATTGCAAAATTGAAATGAAAGAAGGAAATGTCTAATCTATGCTCGCTGCAATGAAATTGCAGAATTGAAATGAAAGAAGGAAATGTCTAATCTACTTTTGCATAATTGAAATGAAGCAACTACTCTACTTTTACTGAAATAAACTACTTAGTAGAATGTTGCAATAGAAAATCGAAGAAAGGCAGTAATCAAAAAATACTCTGACGCTTCCCCGGAAACGGCACCAACAAGTGTGGTGAGCTCTAGTATTGCAGTAATAATGTCGCAACTCCTAGGGCTTCCTTCTCTACTTTTATCAACCCGGTAGTTCATAACAAACTTGGAAGCAATGGTGTTGTATGCACAAGTACTAGCTCTTACTGCAAGTTGTCACTTGATTAGCTGGTGCATGTTCACTAGGAGATTAAGCCAACTTATAGGAGTTCTCAAAAGATTCTTTAACTATGATGAAAGGAAAATACGTCCACAGGGGCTATTCTACTTGCAGAAAGAGAAGGAAAACTGAAATAAACCGCAAACCCTAGTTTACCCACTAACCCTACTTTTGCAACAAAGTATGGAAACTACTGAAATGGGTGCCATTAACTAATAAAAAGGTAAATTGCATTTATTTAGACTACTTCTGAAGAGAAATGAGAAAAAATCATCTTTTTGTACTTTTGAGTATTTTTATGTGGAACTATTATGCTTATGGTTTGACCGGTTGTGACTGTGCAAAGATTTGGTGGAAAAGGAAGATGGAGTTGGATTTTAGTGAGGAAGGTGCAGAGGGGTCCTAAGAAGTCCCTAGTACCCTTCTAAAGACTTCCATTGTGATCACACTTTGAAAAATCACTCACAGGAACTTCTACAGAAGGCTACAGGGGATCTACAGGAGGTTCTACAAGAGGATCTACAGGAGGAGGCTGAAAGTGGTTTTTGAAGGTTTGAAGGTGGAAAATTGATGGGAAAGGGAAAATGAAGGTTGGATGAAGGTGTTGAGGGTTCTATAACTTGTCAAGAAGGATCAGGGACAAAGGAGATGGTTGGATTTGTTCAAATGATGACAAAACAACTTTATGGGAAAAAATGCAGAAATTAAGGCAGATTGGAAAAATGTGGTGGATGAGTTGGGGGATCTATGAGAGATGAGCTGCTACTAGCTATGTCATGGACGTATGATGAGATGGAATGTTCTACAAGAGATCTACACACTTACTTCTCAAAACTGACCAAAGGAAGAACCGAAAAACAGAGTTTTGTCTATTTTAACCTAAATCCTAACCTAAAACTAGAAAAATGTTGAACAATACTTTATGAACAAAAAATAATACAATATAACTATGGTAAAAGGGCATAAAATGATCTAGCAATTAAATTTGTACCAATCTCAACTTTTCCAAATCAAAGTATCACACTAGCAATTGCATGAAAGAGCAAAAACTGTGTTCTTGGTGGCAGCAATAGTGCCTTGACCTCAGATCATGGTCCCAAGGAGGGTGAAAGGAGATCAAGACCGGCTGGTAGCCTTTTTGGATCTTTTCCTGTCACTACAGCAACTTTCTTAAGAAACTTGAAGCAAAAACAACTATTCTAACCATCAAAAGCAACCTAATCTAATGAAGTAAAATGAGTATATGCAATAGAAATTAACTCATGAATGGAAACAAAAACATATTTTCCAGAGGGTTGAAGCTCTTGGGTTTTTTGCACCAAAGTGTGAAAATAGACTAATAAATGGATAGCCTACTGAGGCTTGAAGCCTTGTTATTTATACAAATGGGGACTGCCAACAGTCCTAAATTTAAGGAACTTGGTTGCCTAGAACTAAAGATAACAATAACCCTACTTCACTTTCTTGGCTGCCCATTGGAATCATCAATGTGGGCCTATGTACTCTGAGCTACTGGTGGAGAATTTGAGGAAAGGGTCATTAATGAAAGAGACACCCCTCCTACAAGTCCTCTCCCCTATTTCCTCAAGTTTGGCTGCCATTTGCTCATGATTTCCTTGTCTTTGTCCAAAATTGTCCCAAAAAATCTACAATAAACATTGATTAGACTACATGGCAAAGTGACTATCCCCATTCACTCTATTGACATAAATATATTCAAAAACATGCACAAAACTATTGAGAATGGTGGATTAAATGAAAATAATAGGCAGAATGAGTCCATATAGTTACCCATTTCTGGAGCTCATCACATTCTAATCTCATATTGTACCCCTTACTTATCATAATAAAATGGCTCAGTTCTAGGAAGATTTTGGAGTTTTTCTAGGTGTTTAATGTTGTGTGTATATTTGTTTGTGTTTTACTATGCATGCTTGGTTTATCACTGCTAATTTTCCTTATGGATATTACATCCGGCCAACCTCCCTCATCTCCCCCATCGAACTCTTATCCTCCCAACTATAATTCTTCTCTAAAGTTGGACTTTAAATTCATCCATAATGATACACCTCAATGTGATACCTATAAGTATTATGACAACACCCTTCCTTCCATTCACAATCCCATGTTTCCCTGTCGTTCACGTATTAGTTCTCCCTTACATTGTTCGAACATGGACTCTTCCTCGAATAAGGCATATAATATTCCTCCTTTACCTTTATCAATATCTGACCCTAACCCACCCCTTCCCCATTTCTCCTTTCTCTCCAAGGTTGTTAACCTTTCCAATAAAACTCTAGATCAAGCTACCTTAAGTATTTTGGAAAAAGGGTTTAACATTGCATTGGTCCTTTACTTCATCCCCACAAAAGATATTAGCTTCTCAGTGGAATCAATCACTCACAATTTATCCACGACACTGTTGAAGAGATTAAGCAAGAATGTAGTTGCATTCTACACCAATCCAAGCCCCCCAAACCCAACAAAGGCAATGCCCCTATCGTTATGATCATGCTTAACTATGATCATAAAATGCTTGAAATCCTCTCCTCCTCTTCTTATAAACCTCTTTGCAAGAACCCTTTAACCTCTGTAGCCAACCTTGTCACAAAATTAATCAAGTTCTCCTCATTGAATCATGTTACCTAAAGAAAATGTATTCCCCACAATCCTCACACTCCAAGAATCTATGGAAAACCCAAAATCCACAAGAGTGGTATCCCCTTATGGCCCATTATTAGTGTCATTGGTGCTCCAACTCATGCCGTATCTCATCACCCTGATCACAAGCTTCATCTATTCATGGGACAAACTCCTCTTTTAACAAATATTTCTCAGACTTTATCCTAAATCCTAAGCACCTTAAACTTGATGACCATGACATCATGGTAAGATTTGACGGTGTCTCCCTTTTCACCAAAATACATGTTCCTATGGCACTTTAACTCATTTCTACCCTAGTTGACTCCAAAACCCTAAAAATCATAAATATATCCCTCTCATCCACCTTCTTCACCTTCAAAGGTGTTTATTATGAACAAACTTAAGGCCCTACCATGGGATCCTCCCTATCCTTGGTAGTTCCCAACATATTTATAAAATATTTCAAATCTTGAGCCCTATATAGCTTCCATTTAAAACCAAAGTGTTGGCATAGATTTGTAGATGACAACTTCCTAATATAGTGCCACAACCTCTTGCATTATACTCTTTCCTACACCATATTAATCAAATATTCTCCCATATTCAATTCACTATGGAATTGGAAAATAAAAATTATCTTCCCTTCTGTGATGTTCTTGTCTCTAAGCTCTTGGATGATTCTATTTTTCGTCAATTCTATTGGAAAATACTCATGCAGATAAATATCTTCATGCTCAATCCCATCACCACCCTGCTAAAAATTTTGTTGTCCTCCAAACCTTAATATCGCAAGCCATTCACATTTCCAATCACCACCAACTTAAAAATGAATGGGCCCACTCTACCAAAACCCTATTATTCAATGGTTACTCCTCCTCTCAAATTAACAAACGATTTCACTAAGCCCTTCATCCCAAACTCAAAACCCTCCCAATGTTTTCTCCCTTGACCAAAAATTCTCTATCCTACATTCATCGCATCACAGATCATATAACCAAAATATTGAGGAAGCAAAACTTAAAAACTACATTTAAGCCCCATAAGACCCTTCAATAGTTTTTAGATCCCCTAATACTACTATGACCTTATGCTTAGCGTCAAGGTCTATGAAATTCCTTATTCATATGGAAAGTCTTATATAGGCCAAACAAGAAGGCCCTTCAAGCCTTGACTAAGAGAACACATTTTTGGCACCTACCATACCATAACCATAGAATCTGTTATTGCAGAGCATTCCCACAATTCAAAAAACATTATATTGTTTGACAAAATCAATATTTTAGCTTCCAATCCTTTCCAATATTATCGCATCATCAAAGAATCCATTGAAATCGAAAAGAACCCCAACAACTTTAATCGGGAAGATGGCTTCAAAATTAGTCAATCATGAAAATCCACCATCCACCATCTTTTCCATAAGCCTTCCCCTCAAGCTAATTGATTTCCTTCTCACAATTCTTCAATCATTGATTTCCTTTTGCTTTATCATTCATTTGATCCTTTCATTTCTCTCCTTTCATCCATCTATTCTTTATTCTTTGGATCATATGATTGATGACTCTTTCTCTCCTTATAATCTATACCTATTGAATATAATATTACAATTTATTAATAATATAATCACTTGATCCTTTGATATTTCTGATATCATTATATTTCTCTTATTTATTCTTTTTATCCTTTAATTTAGAATTATTTATTTCCCTATCTATCAATTATAATATTATTATAATCTATTAATGATCTGAAATGGGGCATTAAGGGCTTTTTGTCAGCTTACAAGAACCTCTGCCACTCCAACGCTTATATATTCCCAAGATCTAGCGTATGATTGATAATTTGTGGGATTAAAAGTGCTTGAAATAGGTGTATGCTCGTGTTTGTTTTTAATTGTTAAGTGCTTTAAGTTTATTTGCTTGAACTGATATAAAACATATAACAACAATTACAAGGCAGCAATACACAATCACAAATAACAACAATATAATATGGAGTTCACCCTAATATCTTGGGCTATGTCTCCTTGAGCTCTAATCAACTCGATTAGACTCTTTGGGATTGTGGTTGACTTCTTTTACAAGTTCCACACTCAACTCCAATAGGTTACCACTGAACCATTGGGCTTAGAATACCATTTTTATCCCTGGACATTTGGCTCTGTGACTCTTGTCTCTTGGCTCTGACTCTTGGCTCTGGCTCTGGCTCTAGCTCTGGCTCTCAGCTTTGGCACTGGCTCTTCGCTCTAGCTTTGGCTCTGGCTCTTAGTTCTGGCTCTGTCTCTTGGCTCTAGGTTTGGCTCTAGCTCCTGGCTCTAGCTCTATCAGCTCTCGGCTTTGTGGCCCTTTTGCCCAGCTGTGAGCTCTTTGAAGGGAGACTAACTTCTCTGCTACTAACTTTTTTTTTGTGAGCTCCCTCTGAGAGTCATACTCTCTGGATTTTGAGGAATCCTTCAACTCTACAGCTTCCATTCATTCCTCTATCCCCAATCATGAGGAATAATTCCTTCCTGGCTCTTCTACTCTATGTGCTTCATAACGCATCCCTATTACAGAAACATCCACTCATAGCATGGCACAGGTGTGATCGCTGTTTACAAATGGAAATGAACTAGCAGGCACTTTCCAGGATGAAATCCATGAAATAATGCATTCCTGTTCATAATAGAAATACACAGGAAAAATAACGAAAGCACATCATGAGACCTTAACCCGGGATTCAAATAATATGTAGCCGTGTTTATAAACCCTTCGGGTCTATCCTTCATCGCTCATCACAGATCGCATTGCCTATGGGAAAACACTAAATATACTGAAAATCCAAAAATCTAGATTTCAAAATTTATGCAATCACATTCATAAAACTCATTGGGTTCATGCCTGGAGCGCATATCGCAATCACACATCGCATATGTCAATGGCCCTTTGTATTGTGTGATTTGATGATCAATCACCGAACACATCGGTGTATTGCTATCATTTTATCAGCATATTGCAATTGATGTATTCATTGCATGCAGTCACTTGACCCTTCGAAATGCGACTAGCGATTAATTCCTGACCATTGATCTGCTCCTTGATCCGATGGTCGATATTCCATCGCAATCGCTTTATCGGCCTAATCGCAATCGCAAGTCATAATGGCCTAGGGTTCCAATGTCGCATGAAGGCCTTCCTCCAATGCGATATATCAGAGATCGCTATCAGGGAGTCCTTCTACCTTTTCTTGAGTCCTCCCTTTCAACCCTTCTAATGCAATTTTCTTCAATGGACCTTTAAGTCCATTTTTATAAGAAATTGCCTCATTTTCTAAGGATAATGGGCAATCTTCTTTTTGCAATAAATCCTTCGTCTAGAGTCCTTATGGTCCATTTAGATTGCAGTAGATTCATATTGAAAAGATCTATGCAATGAGACTATTTCCAAGAACATCCTTTGACTTTCACTTTCCTTTATGAGGAAGTTTTTTAGACTTAGAGTCTATACTAGATCCATTTTGGATCACGCCTTCCCACTAAAAAGCTTTTTCACTCCAAAAGACTGATATACTAATTTGAATAGTAAATGAGAGTACCTCACCCTCTTCTTTTGGCCTCCACACACTTGCCTTGCATAGTTCCTCTAAACCAAAGACTTTGAACACTTCACTCTTGGATGTGCTTGTCCTCCTGGGAAGAATTATCTTCCTCCTTGACTTCCTACACAACTCCCGCTTTAGAAGGCTACAAAAGGTAGTTTGAACTTCTTTGCCTTTATCATTGATCCAAAATGGCTCAAACCAATGTGAAGTTACATCTGCTTCACAAAATTTTCATTTGTACCTATTTGACATACTATCAACAACAACTGTTAACAACAACAAGATTACAGACAACAACTGGATGGCCTAAACTTTTGCTTCATCAAAAGAAACAGATTTCACATCTTGTGAACACCTCCATGTATTTACATCTTCATACAAATGATTGACTAGATAAAAAACCAACAAAACATGCCTTTAAAACAATTGACCCTTCAAGTCAAGGATGTAGCAAAAGAACTTTAGGATTATTTTTCAAATATGAAACACTTCATCATTATCTCCACCTTGGATACCAAATCAACTTTTTCCAAGTCAACATTAACGTTACATGCATGTTTACAACAATGTTATCAACCCTTCAAGTTAATCACACATACATGTTTAAATACAAGGAAATCATTAACATCCCTGTGTTCATGCATATCATGCTTATGCATGCATTTCATCCTTAAACTTTCGCTTAAGTACATTGTACTTTCGAAGCTGAAATGAACATAATGTTGCAGCAATAAAGTGAGTCTCCTACTCAACTTTTCCATTCAATTTCTTGGTAAATCCCTGCAATTTGCGTTCCATTAACAAAGAAATGTAAATAGATGCATTATATCAATAGAAATGTAACCTTTAATTGGATAAGAACTCTAACCATTTCTTACCAGTCCTTTTCAGAGGTCCTTCCTTTGTCTGCACATCAACAACAACATGTGAATTGTCTTGAAACACATAATTTATGGAATATTTCTTTCCATTCCTGCCATTATTTCTTTCCACCTTCTTCAATTTTCGTGGAAGCATTTTTGGATTCAAAGTTCAACACTTTTCAGTAATGTGTCCTTGCTTATGGAAGTAAGTGCAATGCATGTGCATCTTCTTGACAGCATGATTTGCCTTGTGTAATGGACCTTTTGCTTTTTGCTTCCTTTCCTTCAAAAGTTTCGTGTATGTGGCCATTCTCTTCCAACATCTAGAAACATTAAGGTTATTCAAACCACAAAAGGAACATGCAATTCTTTTCCCATACTTATATGTAAATTTACCATGCTTGACATAATCAAAAGGAATATGATTAGAACCATATTTATACCTTTCTTTTTCATGTTTATTGCTTTCATGAGGAGGTGAATTGAGTGAAGAAGTATCTCCCTTTGGAACACCATCAATCTCTTCTAGGCTATCAGAGTTTCCACAACTCTTTGGTTCAAGTGTATGCTGATATACACCTTCTTTCTGTATGCTTCACACTATTTCATTCCCCAAGAATACAATCTTCACACTTTTGAGGTAGAAGACCTGCAAGAATTGTTTCAATGGCCTTCATGGCAACTTTGGAACTTTCTCCACAACACTATCCATAGCCAAGACCCAAATACTTAGGCCTTTCCTCAACCATTATTTTCTCAACAATACCCTGTGCATGTTTTCCCAATCCTTTTCCTTCATAGCCCATTTTGGACATTAACTTGGACCCTATGCCTCTAGTATGTTTTTCAAAAGAAACAACATAAATATTCTTAGAGGAAATTGAAGAAAAACTGGAATTATTTACCTCTTCTTCAAGATGATACTTGACTAAGGCTTCTTTGGCAATAAAGAGCTATGTCTCCAACTCATGCATCCTTTCTAGGTTCATATTTGCAATATGAAGTTGTCTTTTCATTTCCTGCAATTTGTTAGAAAGCGACTGCTTCTCTTCCTTCATGGAATTCAATTTCTCTCTAAGTCTGGTGCTCTTCCTTTCATCCTCAAACATTTCTCTTACCATATCCATCATGGTGAACAAGTCTTGCTTCATGTCTTCGTCAAAGAATCTTATGAAGAAAGAAGAATTTGAGGACTCACTTATAGAAGTTGTCATTATCAGAATGAACAAAGAAACTTCAAACAAGATTAACAGAGAGCTTATTCAAGCAACCTTTTGCAATGAACCTCTTGTGCTTCAAGGATTGCTTTGAGGTCATTTGGGATAAGAAGAATGCCTTTAGCCCTTCTTCCTTCTTGTCCTCTCCTAGACTTACCTATCAATATGCAAACTCAAACAACAGTCAGTTTATAAACAATCAAATAACAAAATCATTGACTGTTTAAACACCTTTCAAGTCAAACAAGCATATAGATTGCTTAGTCAATCAAGCATTCTGATCTGATACCACTTGCATCATGATACAACCTACTTCATAATACAACCTGCTCTAGTATAACTTACTCTGATATAACCGGCTTTGATATAACCTGCTTTGAAAGTGTGGTTAATAAACCTTTGGCTTTGATACTACCTAATCTGAAATGGGGCACTAAAGGCTTCTCGTCAGCTTACAAGAACCCCTCCCACTCCAAAGCTTATATATTACCAAGATCTAGCATATGATTGATAATTTGCGGAATTAAAAGTGCTTGAAAGAGGTGTATACTCATGTTTGTTTTTAACTGTTAAGTGCTTTAAGTTTATTTCCTGGAACTGATATAAACATTTAACAACATGTACAATGCAGTAATACACAATCACACATAACAACAATATAATATGGAGTTCACCTTGATATCTTGGGCTATGTCTCCTTGAGCTCTAATCAACTCGATTAGACACTTTGGGATTATGGCTGAATTATTTTACAAGTTCCACACTCAACTCCAATAGGTTATGACTGAACCATTGGGCTTAGAATACCATTTTTATCCCTGGCCATTCATCTCTCTAGCTCTGATCTTTTGGCTCTGGCTCTCAGCTCTGGTTCTAGCTCTGGCTCTAGCTCTCGGCTTTGGCTCTAGCTCTTGGCTCTCGCTCTGGCTTTGGCTCTCAGCTCTAGCTTTCGCTTTTGATCTAGCTCTTGGCTCTGGCTCTGGCTCTCGGCTCTAGCTCTGGCTCTTGGCTATTGCTCTACCTCTGGCTCTCAGCTCTGGCTCTATCAGCTCTTGGCTTTGTGGCCCTTTTGCCCAGCTATGAGCTCCCTGAAGGGAGACTAACTTCTCTGCTACTACATTTTTTTTGTGAGCTCCCTATGAGAGTCATACTCTCTGGCTTTTGAGGAATCCTCCAACTCTGCAACTTCCATCCATTCCTCTGTCCCTAATTATGACGAATCATTCCTTCCCAACTCTTTAGCTCTATGTGGTTCATAACACGTCCCTATTATAGAAACACTTACTCATAGCATGGCACAAGTGTGATGGTTGTTTCCAAATGGAAATGAACCGACGGCCACTTTCCAGGACGAAATCCATCAAATAAAGCATTCTTGTTCATAATGGAAATACATAGGAAACATCATGAAAACACATCATGAGCCATTAACCTAGACTTCAAATAATATGTAGCCGCGTTTATAAACCCTTTGGGTCCATCCTTCATCACTCATCGCAAATCGCATTACCTATGGCCAAACACCAAATACATAGAAATACACTGAAAATCTGAAAATCCAGATTTCAAAATTTATGCAATCACATTCATAAAACTCATCAGGTCCATGCCTTGATCACATATCGCAATTGCACGTTGCATATGTCAATGACCCTTTGTATTGTGCGATTTGATCATCAATCATCGATCACATCAACGTATCGCTATCACTTTATCAGCATATTGCAATCGTTGTGTTCATCGCACGCCGTCACTTGACCCTCTGAAATGTGATTAGCGATGAATTCCTAACCATTGATCTACTCCTTGATCCAATGGTCAATATTCAATCACAATTGCTTTATCGGCCTGATTGCAATCGCAAGTCGCAATGACCCGGGGTTCCGATATCACATGAAGGTCTTCCTCTGATGTGATGTATTAGAGATCACTATTGGGGAGTCCTTCTGCCTTTGCTTGAGTCCTCCCTTTGAACTCTTCCGATGTGATTTTCTTCAATGAGCCCTTAAGTCCATTTTTATAAGAAATTGCCTCCTTGTTTAAGGATAATGGGCAACCTTATTTTTGCAATAACTCCTTCATCCGGAGTCCATTATGGTCCATTCAAATTGCAATAGATTCAGATTGAAAATATCTACACAATGAGACTATTCCCAAGAGCATCCTTTGACTTTCATTTTCCTATGTGAGGAATATTTTTAGTCTTAGAGTCTATACTAGATCCATTTTGGATCAATTAATATGATTCAATATTATGAAATATAATATAATATTATGATCAAGTGCTAATAATATTAATACTAATACAAATGATTGATTAACAATCCTAACGAAATAGAATAATACTGGAATTGCATCAAGGAAATATAGTCATTGCTTCCTCTACATGTGTTCCTGGTAACTCCTCATAATGGATTGATCTACGAAAGAATGAAGGAAAAAATGAACCTCGGAAAAACCCATGATTGTTGTTGGGGTTTTCTATCAAGAAAGTAGTAAAGGTATTGGAATTATCAATCGTAGGTTGGTTATTTTTCATTTAAATTCAAGTTCTCTTATCTCTTGATATTGGATTTAGTTGGTTTTCCCTTGGAAATAACCAAACCATGTTTCTCCTTGAACATGTAAGTGATTGATCATAAGGTAATATAATTTTTTAATTCAAAAAATTATATGTGTGTGTGTGTGATATCTTTAATTATTTAGTTTTTTGAATGGGATAGATAGCATATATTAATTCAAAGGACTAGTTTTAGAGCCAAAAGCCTTTACATCTTCATGTCACTGGTGTTCAAAGTTGTTCATCTTTTCCAAATTCCTACAACGACCTATTTTATGGCTTCCTACATATATATTATACTTGTAATGACTATAAATTTTGTATAAAACCCCCAAAAACAACGTGAATCGACAATACATGGGTGATCATGGGATGGGAGATCAAAATTGTGTGTCTCTACTTAATTCTAATAGCCCATGTTACAACAAAGATCCACGATTATCTAGGGAATTAGCTTATTGATTATAAATTATTCTTATATGATAACATTTTGCCACCTCAAAGCTGAAGATAAGTCTGTGAATTTGAAGAAGGATGGAAGAGTTAAAGAAGTATTGAGAAACCATATCTTTTCGGTAGTGTTGGATGACCAACTTGGAGTCCCAGTAGACATTTAATTTAGAAATGTTTTTCTTCCTAGCTAGTTCAAGCCCTTTCCATAGAGCCTAATATTCAGAGTAGTTATTTATTGTAGTCAATAGGCCCCATGAGAATGTTTCTTCAATTTTCTCATCAAGACTGAGGATCACTCCCCCCTCTCTTGTTACTCCTGGATTACCTTAGCTCCCCATCGAAGAATGAATAATGGTGACCTTGAGTCTGGTGCCACTGCAAAAAAGATTCATATGAAAGCTTCAAGTAGTAACATTGTTCTCATCTGGGAGTTTTATGATGCACCTATCATTGCATTGAAGGACATAGAAGTGTAAACGATGAATTTTATTTAGAAGGGAGTGTGTCTAAGTCTATCAACTTATAGCCATTTGTTGCAATTGATTTAAATAATAATGCAGAGGTTTTTGCTACCACCCTCCTTACTAATGTTGTATTTTCCTTGAATATTTCCTTGTTACGACTTAGAAAAATCACCCAACATATATTTTTATGGAGTGAGGTCTAATAGTTCCTTGCTAAGGGAGAGTTTGACAAATAATTTAGAATAACATTCAACCAGTGTTCAAAGATGTCTACAAAGGTTGTTGGAAAATTTTGAATGGTCCCTATGGGAAAATAGGCTAGCCTCCATACCTCCAAGGTGAATGAGCATTGACATAAAAGGTATGTTAAGGTTTCCTAAGTTTCTTTACATAACACACGTTGCAAAGATCCATGGATACTCATTTTGTAAAGATTCTTCGTCGTAAGCACCTTTTGATGAACCAAGAGCCAACAAAAATTAATAATTTTTGGGATACATTTTGGGTTCCATAACTTACTCTAGATATTTATTTTAGTTGGGAAATGCAGAGTGTTGAGAAGATGTCCAAAGCCCTCTTTGACAGAGTACTAGAAATGAGAGTTAGCATTCCAGACTTGATGGTCTTGCAAATCAATTTTGACTGATGCATTTCCTTTGAGAAGAAAAAGTATTTGTTTCCACATTTTGTCATAGTTTAGAGGAAGATCTAGTCGAACCTATCCTCATCAATTCCCTTGTGCATCCCATATGGACATGTATTTTAGCTTCTTGTACCCCGTTGTTTTCATCCATGCGACCAAGTCAGCGCATTCATTATTGTTTTCTAGTCTCCCACCATCTAAAATGTTGTATTTACATATATTAATTCTAGCACCATTTCTTGGATGCCATCCTAAATTAGCAGTGATGAGAAAATTTGATTTTTGACAAAACTTCAATACTTTGGAGCCATTAGCAGCGCAGTCTACTTTCTCAAGTCTAAGCACTCTATTTTTGTTGAAGTATTTCTTAAGAGAGGAAATTGCACCACTCATTAGAATCAGAGGCCAAGCACCATACTATTTTGGCACTAAGGGCCAAATTCATAAATAATGGATCCCTCATAACCAACACACCATATTCTGTTGGGAGACGAACAATGTTCCAATTAATTAAATGAAATTTCCTTTCATTATGCTTACCTCCTTGTGAGAGAAAATTTCTAATCAGAGAGCTAAGGGCATTGAGAATTATTTTGGGAGCTAAAGCCTTGAGCATAGGTATAATGATAGTGTTGAGAGTATAGATTTGACTAATATTATTCATCCTTCCATGTTGAGCCATTCTGCCCCCCATATGCTGATTTTCTTTTTGATTTTTTGGAGAATTTTAGTCCAATTATCTGCAAATGTTGAGCCAATTGAGATGGGTATCCCTAAATATTTGAAATTCTTTTTCAAATTCAACTGGAAATTCAAGAAAGGTGGAAATTTCCTAAAGAGTTTAAGGTCAACAGGTCCATCAAATTAATTAACTTTTCCTTTTATTGAATAGACCACACGAGAACCCCATGTACTAATCTAAAATATTTTTATACCTCTACAAAATTATCTTGGACACTCCACCCGTAAGTAGGGTATCATTAGCAAATTGTGCATGATTGATTTCCTTAACACATTGAGCTATATTTATCCTAGGCAAGATTCCATATTATTAGACAGATTCTATATTGTGACTGGGACTTTAAATAACCAAGAGATAAAGCAGACGTGACAGGAGACACCCTTAGTAAAGACCTTGAGATTCTCTGAAAAAAGAAGTTGGCCGACCATTAATTAAAGGGGATATCCATGGTAATAAAATGCATGCCCTTACCAATTGAATAAATTAAGAACATAACTAAATTTTCCGATGATAACATATAAAAAGGAATGGCTCACCCTGCCAAAGGCATTTTCCATGTATAATTTTATGACCATACCGGGCTCCCAATTAGTCTTACTAGTGTGAATTTCCTCTTGTACCAAAATAATGTTTTCTAATATCTGTCTATTTTTCATGAATCCACCTCAATTCTCAGAGATTAAATTTGGAAGGATCTTCTTTAAATGATTGGCAATGAATTTTGTGAGGATTGTGTATGCAAAATTGCATAAAGAAATAGGCCTAAAGCAAAGGAGGTCAGATTTGCCTCTTTTAGAATTAGAGCTAAGAAAGAGGAATTGGTGTTGCCTCCCAGCTTATTCTTAATCCAAGAAGAGTTGATAATTCTTAAAAGATCCGTTTTAATGAGAATTCAGAAATAACGCCTTTCCCTTACTAAATATCACATCATAGCCTCTATCCTCCAACATGGCAATAAAATACAATTCTTGTTCATCTTGGACAATTCTTGCACTAGTAAAATCTAACTCTATGCCTCACAAGCTATCTCAAGCCAACACTTATCCAATTTTGTTTCCTACCAAGCCCTTACTTCCTTGCGCAATTCCTAGAGGAATGATCCGATATTTAATTAGGAAATCCACTCTCCATAACTGTGTAATTTTAAAATAGGTCCTCAGCTGATTGCATGCACCATATGTACAACTCAGAAAATTATACAATTGATATTACATTGTCCCTGAACTCTAATCTCAACTGGGTCTTCATTTAAACTAACATGCATGAATTATATGTGAGTGAATATTTAGCTAACTAGTGTGGTATTGGTGATTCACTAGTGCAGTACTCCAGTACTAGACCTCTACTAGTTCCTCCAACATTTAGAACTATTTTAACTTACTCAATTTTACCCAGTTATCTAATTACAACTCTAAATAACTCAACTTGGGCCCCGAAAATTTAGGGATTACTCTACATGACTCTAGATAGACTTCCAACTCGAATTTCTTAAGTCAATTTAACTTAATTAACTATTACAGGTCTCTATGAGAATATAATCACAATTTAATTCAAGGACAAATTAACTTAGAATTTCTTGTTTCTTTTTTTAACGCTGCCTCTCAACAACTACCCTGATCCTGTCTCTGTGAAACTCAAGTTTGCACCTTGAAAATTCATTTGTCAAAATATTTGCATCCTACTCCTTTGTGGGAATGTACTCCAACAACATAATTTTCCTCTACACACAATCTCGAAGATGATGTTATTGGATATCATTATGCTTGGACCGATCATGAAAAAATGGATTTTCAAAGAGTTTGATACAACTATGATTTCCACAGTAAATCACAATTGGATCCATTTTCTAACTAAACAAACCAACTAGAATCTTCCTCATCTAGATAGCCTCACAAGTTGCTTGACTAACAGCCATGTACTACGCCTCTGCTGAATTGAGTGAAATTGATCTTTGTTTCCTATTGTACCAAGAAATAGTTGCTGGCCCAATATTGAAGATCCCTCCTAATGTGCTCTTCATGTTGGATGGACTTCATGCCCAATCTGCATCAGTGAATTTTTGAAGCTTCACTATCTCTATTTGTATGTACCATAAACCATATTGAGTGGAGCCTCTGAAGTATTTCAACACATGCTTAGGTGCCTTCCAATACATCTTGGTCAGCTTAACCATTGCTTGACTAATTTGGTTAACTGCATAGCACATGTCAGGTTGTGTGTTCACCAAATACATGAGTGAACCCACAAGCTGTCTAAAAATAATAGCTTCCACTACTTCACCTGAAGTAGCATCCTCCTTCCTCCAGTTACCTGCTAGAGCAGCCTCCATGGGTTTACTGCTCTCCATGTGGAACATTTTCAATATCTCATTGGCATACTTTCCCTAAGAGACAAAAATTTCCTCATCATGTTGCCATACTTCCATGCCTAGAAAGTACTGCATGAGCCCCAAGTCCTTCATTTTGAACTCCCTTCCAAGGTCTTCTTTGCAGAGTTGATCAGTTTACCATCACATTGTTGGGACTCACAATTGACCTATTTTTGACCTTATCTCTTGCCGTATAATTACCCTTTTTGCAGTCATAAGTGAAAGCTTTTATTTTATAATGAAATATTAACCCCAAGGTATGAAGTAACCTTCCGCACGTCTATGTTTAATTGTTTATTTCATATTCGTGAATATCTTTATACTTATCCTTGGAAATGCTGACTAAATTGTCAAATAATTGTCTTAAACTTGCAGGAGTTATAAACACTAAGAACAGCAACTACGAAGTTGCTGCAACACCAGAAACAGCAACTACGCAGTTGCTGGAACACCAAAAACAGCAACTACGCAGTTGTTGCAACACCAGCAACAGCAATTACCTAAAGCAAGCTATTTTGTAACAGCCATGGACAACAAATGGCAGCTATCTAGAAGATTGTGACGTGGCATAATCAAGCGGAAGTTTAAAGAAAGAAGAACACAGTCAGCATGAACAGCATGGGGAAATGGTGAAGGAATATGAAGATCCCGAGAAGACAGTCAAAATCAGTTACCTGCCGTGTAACAGCTAAAGCTCAAGAAAAGGATGTATTATCATACTATTGTAACAGCACTCTGAATTGCTTATTTTTGACAAAATGGGTTAACTGAATCAGCTGTAATATTCTATTGTAATAGATGTCTCCTCTATAAAGAGGAGACATCTACATGAAACGAGAGAGGTTGGTGTCTATGGTCAGTCTGTAATTGAGATTCTGAGAGCATCAGCAAGTCTGAGCTCTATTGTATTTGACCTTTTTGGCAGATGAATATAAAATTGTTTTGAGCACTTAATCCCGTCTTCGTTTTCCTGGGGAATCTTGTGAGAGGGACTAGGCCCACCTTCTTCACAAGATTCACCCATTTACTTTCCTGTTAAGTGTGTAAGTGTGCAGTAATTTCTTTTCGGTACTCTGTGTGGATTTGATAGCATTACCTCTGGTATTCTTTGTTTTACTAGTACTCTGTTTCATTGATCTTTGAGTTTTTTTTCTCACCGGTGAACGAGAGTGCAGTGTGCATCAGTAATTCTGATTACAGGGGCAGGTGTTGAACATCCCCATCTGGAGGATAGGGTCCTGATCCTCTGCCAACAGAGCGTCCATTATTTTGCTTTTCAGATTTGTAGTTTTAATTAATTGTTTTCATTTTAACAAGTACTGTAATGACATAGTGTAAGAATTATGTATACTACAGCTTTCGATGCTTTTTAGACTTTAAGTACATACAGTACGCAGTGCCTTTGAAATAAAAAGACTTTCCCTGGTCGACAATTAATGTGGTACTTGAATGTTTAATTCATAAACAATTCAACTAGCCAACACACATGTCATAATCAAATTGTTGACATATAAAACAATAGTCAAAAATTTACCTTCAACCACAATATGGTAAAGGTTCGCATTTGCCTAAATTTTGGTGAAGCCCAACCCAGTGAAGTAGCTATTGATCTTGATGTATCGGGAATGGGGTGCTTGCTTCAACCCATACAATGCTCGCTTGAGTCGACACACATGCAACTCTCGGTCGAATGTCTCAAAACCTTTAGGCTACTCAATATACACCTCTTCCTCAATCATGACATTAAGGAAGGTTTTCTTTACATCCATTTGATGTATCTTCCATCCCATCTGCGCTTATAGTGCTAATATGGATTTGATTGATGAGTACCTTGCAACAGGATCAAAAGTCTCATCGTAATCAATCCCCTCTACTTGAGAAAATCCTCGGGCCACAAACATCACCTTATGTTTCTCCACACTACCATCTACTACTTTCTTTACCTTGTAAAGCCATTGGGAACTCACCACTGACTTATCTACTAGTCTTGGGACCACATCCCAAACATTGTTCCTAATAACAAAGCCATACTCCTCAACCATGGCATCAACCCAAACCGGTTGTTGCACTGCTTCCTCAAAAAGATATGGCTCTATCTCAACACGCCCACTCATAAGTTCCATGTATCCAATGTACCTATCAGATGACCTCGTCTACCTACGATGTGGTGTGGGTGCTCCCACATTCTCTCTCTCATCATGCAATAACATGTCAGCCTCTCTGGTGCACTTTCTCCCATATTTGGAAGACTCTGCATGAGTGGGTGTCTCCACTCCCTAATGCTCTGCATGTGGATCCAACACATCAATTTGAGTTTCATTCTTAGGAGCTAAAATCTCCTCAATTGCATGTAGCTAAAACTCCCTCTTAAGGGAACATCTCATGGCCTTCTCTTCATGGAATTTTACATCCTTGTGAACCACTATCATATTTTTGGTCAGAAGGTATCGCTGATAGTTATGAGGTGTATCAGTGTAACCCACAAATATTCCCAACTTTGTTTTTGGCTCAACCTTCTTCCGTGCATTTTTGGTTACATGGAAATAGAATATTGAACCAAAAACCTAAAGTGACCCACATCTGGTCTCTGCCCTGAAGAAGCCTCTTTCAGTGTACTCATCCAAAGAATTCAATGAGGGCTTATGTTTTGCAAATAAATAGTTGTGTTGCATGCCTCGGCCCAAAACTATAGTGGTAGGCCTTGATCATGAAATATCGTTTGTGCTTCCCCTACTATTCTTCTATTCTTCCTTTTAGCCACCCCATTCTGTGATGGGTTATGAGGTCTTTCCAACTCTCATTGAACACCTTCTGCTACACAGAAGTTTTTAAACTCATTCGACACATACTCTCCATCTTATCACTCCTGAGACCTTTAACCTTCTAGCTAGTATCTTTATTAACCAATGCTTTAAATCCACAGAAAATTGCAAAAGTATGATATTTCTTCTACATGAAGAAGATCCAACATTTATGATAAAAATCATCAAAAAATATAACATAATACATGTGCTTGGATGTGGATGTTGTTGAGAACAGTCCACACACATCTGAATGGACTCGATCGGGGATCACCTGTGCTCGATTGTCCTTTTTGTCAAAGGAAGCCTTGGTGTATTTTCCCAAAGTACACCCTTTGCATGTGTCAACATGCTCTAGTGTACCTTTGGGAAGACTAGTATAAATTTGCGACATGATTTTAAAGCGCCATGATGTAAGTGACCCAGCCACTTGTGCCACAACTCACCGATGTCTCAGCTCTTCACCTTCTTTGATTTCGTGCTCAAGGTAGCACAATCTTCTACCTCCAATTTGTATAGATTCTTCACTTGAACCCCTATCCTCTTTACCTTCCCTGTGGTTATGTGATGAAGGAATTCCTTTCCCTTACTAAATATCACATCATAGCCTCTATCCTCCAACATGGCAAGAGACACCAAGTTCTTCTTCAATCCAGGAACATACATAACATATCAATAAGCGAGGGGAGCACCAGAATCCCTCTGAAAGGTAATGGTACCAAGCCTGGTAGCACTATACCTCCCATCTTCACCCATGTTGATATGCATCTAGACATTCTTCTCCTCCAAGTTATTGAAGAGATCTTTGCTTCCAGTCATGTGGAAAGAATCTCCACTATCCAAGTACCATACACTACCTATCGTTAATGACACCATACATGCGATGACGTTAAAGTCCAGTTCGAATTGTGAGGCCAAAGCCTCACCTCCTATTGCTCCTCCCAAGGGATTCTTACCGGCCTTCTTGAGTGGACACTTTGTGGAAAAAAGTCCCATCTCATGACAATGAAAGCACTTGCCTTTTGACATGTCCTTATTATTGCCTCCATGACAATAATTTGATTTGGAATGGGATGCCTTCCCCTTCTCTTTCCTTGCCTTACCTGCTAAGGCACAATTTTCCTCATCATCGATCTTTGATAAGGATTCATCTATGGTATTCCTTTGGATCTCTTCCTGTACCAAATCTAACCACAACCACTAGCAGGTTCTCCCTTCCATTGATAAAGTCTTGATAATTGTGCCAACTCTTGGGAAGTCCTAGAAGAGCTAGGTTCACCACATCATCCTTAGAAATAGTAATCTTGATAATGGGTGAAATTAGTAAAGTAATTTGGAATAGATTCTTCCTTCTCCATCTTGATCTTTCTGATTTTGTCCTTTAGTGCCAATTTCCTATGGTCACTATTATTTTGAAACAGGTCCATCAATGACTTCCACATTGAGTATGGAGTATCCTTTCTATAGATACTGGAGACAATGTGGTCTCAAACTCGCTTTAGGATAATCCTTCTCTCTCTTGGTACACACTTTCTCCATTCAGACATATCTTTAGCATCCAATGTTGGAGGCTTAGGAATGTCATGATCTATTTTTTCCTTCAGGCCATTGTCTTCTAGCACTTCCTCCATCCTGCCCTTACAGTCTATGTAATTTGAGCTTCCCTCTAAGACATACTCAAATGACAAATCATAGAATGACATATTGTTGCTCTAAAGTATGAACTTTCAAATTTGATTTTCACCTGCACAACAAAATTTGAAATCTCCTCTTCTATACTGTCTTGACTTCTGATACCATGTAGCTTTTTCTGTAGATTCAACAACTTATGTGATTTTGTAAAACACAAGACAATAATCTACTATAGTCTTCGTGGTGGAAACCAGAAATGATTGATAAAAACAATAAGCAGACAGAGGAAGTATATCGATTGCACATAACACAATATTTCTCTATGGAAAGAAACTACTAAAAACCCTAACTATCTATATTTCGTTAAGAAAAATATCTAAGAAGAAAATATAAGGCTTGTTCGTCTTGAACAATTCCTGCACTAGTACAATCGAACTCTTTGCCTCACAAGCCAACTAAAACCAACACTTAGCCAATTCTGCTACCTACCAAGCCCCTAATTCCTTGTGAAATTCCAAGAGGAATCATCCCATATTTAATTTGGAAATCCAATCTCCATAACTACACAATCCAAAGATAGGTCCTCAATTGATTGCATGCACCATCTGTACAAATCTGAAAATTATACAACTGATAGTACGTTGTTCCTGAACTCTAATCTCAATTAGGTATTCATCTGAACTAACATGCATGAATTTTTTGTGAGTGAGTCTTGATTTAATTGGTGTGGTAATGGTGATGCACCGGTTCACTACTCAACTACTAGACCTCTACTAGTTCCCCGAATAGTTAAAACTATTTTAACTGACTATAACTTAGTTAGATTGTGTTATCTAATTACAACTCCAAAGAACTCAACCTTGGCCACTAAAATTTAGGGATCACTCTACATGACTCTACATAGAATTCCAACTCGTATTTCCTAAGCCAATCAAGTCAGTTTAACTTAATTAACTATTACAAGTTGCTATGAGAATAGAATTACAATTTAATTCACAATTAATTCAAGGACAAATTAAATTCGAATTTCTTGTTTCTATTTTTAACATTAGTTTGAAAACAAATATACAAATAATATTTTTTGTGATGTGCAGATCTATGTGTTTTCTTTGTGTTATGACAACTCTTATCATCTTGATCGTTATTAGCCCCAACATACTAAAACACTAACTCATTGTTAGCTATATGCAAAGTAGATTTAAGTGAAGTTACTTGGGACCCTCAAAGGAGAGTGAGGTGGTGGATACCATAGTAGCTAGTGTACCTACATGGAAGCTTTGTGGGATCTACACTAAGCCCCATGGATAGACAAGATCTGAAGATCTGGGGTATTCGGGGTTGTGGGAGATATTACACTATGAAAATAGTTGTGTGCCCCATATTTCCCTTCAAAAGCTGATATAAGGAGTACCCATGCAAGCACTACGGGGTTGGGTTTGGTGGGAATGGTGGCCTTGAGTCTATGTGGACTCCACATGGTAGTGTGATGCTAATGTGGTGCCATTTGATTAGCCAAAATTTTAACAAGTACATATTTGAATAGGTGTTAGATTGAGATAAATTTTATATCACCAAAAGCTCTTGACAAGATAAATATGTTGGTGATATCATAAATTAATTCTGCAAGGTATAGAGGAGTATTATGTGACCCCATCTTCATATCTCCATAGTGAGACCATGGAGTTTGGGTTAATTAAAAGTAACACCTTCCACAACCCGAGAGGTTCTAAGGGGGTGGAAGGAGCATTACAAAGTGGTATTAGAGAAAGAGTTCAACATTGTACATGAAGAGGCTCATATGCACACACACACAGAGGATAACAAATTTATTACTATGTGTTGATTTTATGTTATAGTTGATATGATTATGAACCTGACATATTATTGATAGGTTGCTTTATCTTTCAACCTACATAATAACTTGATATTTGATGTTTCATTTGGTTTCACCTCAACATGCATATTGCAAACATGCCAAGATGATGGGTAAATATTTTTATTTGTGCTTTGATTTGACTAAAAATTATGTGTGTGTAACAACACATAAGAAGACACCAAGGAATAACAGAAAATCCAAGAATGAGCAGCAAAATGGTGCAGTATAGCACTGATAGACCCATGCATTTTAAATAAGAAGACTTAATTAGGAGAAGTAGAGAGGAAGACTCTCTTGATTAGATGGACACCCTTAGAAGTTTAAGAGTTGAACTAAGGATTTTCAAGGAAGAAAATGAAAATAATGTTAGAGCATAAGAAGCGAAAGTAGAGGTAGATGTAGTAATATTGCAAAGCATGTCAGACCTACAAAGAAAAAAACAATAGGAGCTTTGTGCCAACTATCTAGGAAAGCAAAAGTCCAAACCCAACCCATTAAAGTTCCAAAAGTGAAAAATGGACTCCAATATGGAAGAAAACAAGTTAAGGAAAAGAAATAAGAAAGAAAATGAAAACATACGAAGAGGAGAAAATCCACTCAGCACTGGGGAAATAGAGTTAAGCAATCATGACCGGTCATCAAATACTACAGTTAAGAGACACCATCATCAGGGGAGAAGTAAGAGGATCTCAATGCTAGAAGAGTTCAAGAAAGCTCCTACCTTCGATGGAGAGATAAAGAATGTTAAAGAGGTAGAGACTTGGATGTTGGTGATGAAGAAATACTTCAAGATGTATTACTACTATGAGAACATGTAGGCCTGAGTAGCCACTTTCAGCTTGAAAGGAAAAGCCAATATCTGGTGGGAAGACTTAAAGAATTTAAAGGACATTAGAGAGAAAGAGCTATCTTGGAGAATAGTTGACAAGTATTTCCAGGAGAATTACTTGTCTAAAAGGTATTATAACATCAAGATTAAATAATTTCATGAGCATAACCTAGGGAAACTTTTTTCTATTGAGTATACTAACATAGCTTTGGAGTTGTTAAGGTATGAACCATATATCATAGATAGAAGGTAAAAATTCAAAGGCACCTTACTAGTTTATCGTGGGCCTATCGAGATAGAAATGAATTTTATCAGCCAAGAAAATTAGAGGACACTATTCAAAAGGCCAAATGTTACTACGAGCATTCCAAACATAAAGTTGAGTTACAAATAGACTGGAAAAAGAAGGATAAGAGCATCTTAAAAGGAAAAGGAGTGAAATTTTTTGGATATAAGAAAGGATGGATTAATGGGAAGTTCACCACTCTTGCCAACAATGAATGACATAAAAAATCCACAACTACTAGTAGAAATAGGCCCACTAAACTAGCAAAAGAATAGGCCTTGGGGTTCAGAAAAGGGCTTGTGTAGTGTTGGATATGTGGAGAGAATCATCTGCAGAGAAATTTCCCTCAACAAACACAAAGCGATACAAATCTATACAATGTACAAGAGGCAATGTAAATAAATAACATGGACCATAACATACCTCTAATCTATGTCACATTAGACAATAGGTAGGAAGACCACTAAGCTTTAGTAATTGGGACGGAAGGTATGGTCATTAACCAACTTGTTTCAATTTTAATTGACCCGGGCTCTAATTTTAGTTATATCAGCTAGAATATTGTAAAGAAATGTGATCTACAAGAGAAAACACATGAAAATTTGTAGTTGGTTCAACTAGCCATGGGGACTAAAATATGGGTGACAAGTATGGTGGAGTCATGCCCTATGGAAATGAGTCACATTTTCACTTTAGTTTCTTTCAACTTATTATCATTGGGATCATATGATGTTTTAATCAACATGGATTGGTTAGTAGCACACAAAACTAAGATTGATTGCTATAGAAAATAATTAGAGTGCCTTAGTGACATTGGTGAAAAGATAACACTACAAGGGATAAAGAAACCAATCATGCCCAAGAAAATAAATGCATTACAAGTGAAGCGATGTAGTATGAAAGGTTATGTGTTGCAAGAAATCCACAAGAAAAACGAATTAGAAAGTGGCAAGGTCGGATTGAGAAATCGCCTGGTGTTAAAGTAATTTAATGATGTGCTTCCATAAGAAATACTTGGATTACCACCAAGGAGAGACATCGACTTTACCCTTGAATTGATTCCTAGAACAGTGCTAGCAACAAAGGCTCCATATCGCATGAGTATGCCCAAACTTGTGGAATTGAAGATACAACTAAAAGAGATGTTGGGTAAACAATATAATCAATGCAACATATCATCCTAGGGAGCCCCAACGCTATTTTTCAAGAAGAAGGATGGCATGTTGCGACTATGTATTGACTATTGTAATCTAAATAAATATACATTTAATAACAAATACTCATTGCCCAAAATTGAATATGATTTATTCAACCAATTGAGAGGGGGTGCAATATTTTCTAAAATAGATTTGAGATCTAGATACCATCAAGTTTGGATTAAAGATGAAGATATTCACAAAACAACCTTTAGGACAAGATATGGCCACTATGAGTCTGCAGTGGTGCCATTTGGGCTTATGAATGCACTAGCCATAATAAGTGCTTGATGAATAATTTCCTCATACCTTATTTGGAAAATTTTGTGTCGGTCTTTGTGGATGACATCACAATGAATTCAAAAACCAGAGAAGAGCATGAAGAACACCTAAGAGAGATATTACAATTACTAAGGAAGCATAAGTTGCATGAAAAACTTAGCATGTTGGAAATAATACTGAGAGGGGGGGGGGGGGGGGGG
>APFE030530062.1:4981-31916 GCA_000404065.3 Pinus taeda
CCAAAATTACAGAGGGAATAGAGAGAGAATTGAGGGTGCCTTCCCCATCAGGAAAACCAATGGGGACACTAAGATGAAGAATATAAGCCCCTCTACTCTACCTCATTTCCATGGCCTCACCATAGAGGACCCTGACACTTTCCTATTTGAGTTTGCTATTATATGTTGAACCTATGACTATACAGGTGATGAGAAAAATTTAAAATTGTTTCCATCTACCCTCAAGGCTGCAGCATTGTGTTGGTTCATGGGTTTACCTGGAGATAACATCACAACTTGGGCTCAGATGCAACAGACTTTTAACAACAAATATAATGACTATTGTAGGTCAAGGGATACTAAAGAAGAGATTTTTAGGATGACCATGGGCTAGGATGAATCCTTAGAAGACTATGAAGAAATATTCCGGCTCAGTTACAAAAGGGCTAGGTGCACACTTGACCCCGAGTCACTAAAGCTGATCCTACTTAAAGGAGTAGGGGAAGATCTTCTGGATACCTTACATTTGTTAGCAAGAGGAGATATCTACCAATTACCCTATGAGGATATCAATACTATCTTTAGAAACCATTCTAGGACAGCCATGAAAAAGGGTAGGAGTAGTCAACCTATGGCCTATACATCATCTTCCAACTCATCCATCAAGGGTGAAATTGGAAATATGCTGGAAGATTTCAAAAGTGAGATGCTGCAAACCCTTGCCTTGCAATTGGATGCCATGAATATCAAAAGGAAGTAAGAGGAAGTAGAGAGAGCCTTAGCCAACTTTTGTCCTAGATGCATCAGGAGGCATCCCAAGAATGAATGTCCATTTCACTGCATTGAGATTTGCTTGGTCTATTAAGAAAACCACTCCATATACAAGTGCCCTTCTTTACCCAAACTCAAAACTATATATCAAGGAGCTGAAGGGGTCACTGAGCAACTTTGATACGTCAACCAAATGAGACCTCTTGGGCCTAGACCATACCATGCATATTAAAACCCCAATCCAACCACAACTATACCTTCTTGGGCACCCCCTACTCATCCTTCCTGGTATACACCCCCTCCTTGGTCCTATGCATCTCAGTATCATTCCCAGCTAGCTAGCTAGTCATTTCAACCTTATGTTCCACCACAACCTCAGTGAAATACCCAACTCCAGTGGTGGAGTCCCCAATACAACAATGCTCCAGCTCTATTGCCTCCACCACCTACCCAACCACAACTCCTACACTCTGCTGCACCCAAACAACCCTAGATGCCTGCCTAGCCAAATCTGAACCCGAACAACAGGCAGGCTCAACAAGTATACAGTGGAGAGACATCATACATAGCTTATGCTGTAGAAATCCAGGATATCAACCTAAGATCTGGGAGAATTCTCCCAGATAACCAACCTCCTGCTCCACTTAGGGAGGTTGCGGAAGAAAGAGAGGAAAGCAAACTTAAAGTAAATCCACCATTTCTTGAGATATTAGCCCAACTACTCTATCCTACCCCAAAGGAAAATGAACTTATGGGAGAATTGAAAAATCTATGTGTAAATATTTGCCTTCTCCAAGCTATAAAAGATGTTCCCATTTACAATAAGTTGATTAAGGAGAAATTCTTCAAGCATCTAGGAAGAAGAAAAAGGGATTCCCCTACCATTAATGTCATTGGCTAGCTGTCTGACTTAATGCTGGGGCAAGTAATATGTCTAAAATATTTGGACCCTGGAAGCCCTGTAGTAAATGTGCACATCAATGGCACCATTGTCCCACACACTCTGATTGATCTTGGGGCTACCATTAATGTGATGACCAAGGACACCATGCTCAAGCTCAAGCTCCAAGGGTCATTGAGAAAGACCACAATAGTTCTGTAATTTGCAGACCGTTCCACAATCACCCCTGAGGGAATTGTGGAGGATGTGATGGTATCCATTAACTCTTGAGAGTACCCTACAAATTTTCTAGTTCTCCAGCCTAAGGCTAAGCTTACTGGTTACCCACTCATCCTTGGGAGGCCATGGTTGACCATAGTCGATGCTTACATTAGCTATAGGGATGGGAATATGACCATCAAGAATGGGTGTATGTCCAAACAGATAGTCCTATACCCTCCTGCTCAACCTTCTCTAGAGCATGATTTACCTTTATGGTTGGAGGAGGAGGAAGAAGATGAGGTTTATTCCACCCAACTTTATGCTTTAGAAGCAACCATAGGAGGAGGAAAACAAGATGAGGATGACTTAATTGAACACCTGCTCCAAAGTCCAACTCCTATTTCATTACCATTAGAAGAAGAAGTAAGGGAAATCCAGAAAAATCATCCAATTGACTTATGCTTGGCCAATTCCAACCCACTTTATGTCAAAACCATGCAATCTAGCCTAGAGAAAACTTTGAAAGTTAATCCATCTCTTTCTACTCTCGTTGAGGAAAAGCTATGCAACATGTTGAGAGAAAACCTAGAAGCCTTCACTTGGAGTTACAAGGAAATGAAGGGAGTACACCCCTTAGTGTGTACTCACCACATATACATCAAAGAAGGTTGCAAGCTAGTTTGACAACCACAAAGAAGGATGAATCTAGCTCTTAAAGATATAGTCAAAGAAGAACTGCAAAAACTGCTAGATGCAAGATTCATTTACCCTATCTCCGACAGTGAGTGGGTCTCTCCTTTATTTTTAGTTCCCAAGAAAAATGCTAAGTGGAGGATTTGTGTCGATTATAGGGAGTTGAACAAAGCCATAGAAAAGGATAATTTCCCCTACCCTTCATTGACAAAATGCTATATGGCTTGACAGGGAAGAAGGTTTTCTCTTTCCTAGATGGATTCAGTGGGTACAACCAAATACAAATCTACCCAAAAGACCAAGATAAGAACACATTCACCTATCCTTGGGCTACTTTTTCCTATAGAGTCCTTCCTTTTGGCCTATGTAATGCTCCTGCCACTTTCGAGAGAGAAGTCTTGATTATTTTTACTGAATTAGTACATGATGCAGTGGAAATCTATATGGATGATTTTACACCTTATGGTTGTGATTTTCAAGAAGCCTTGACTAACCTAGGAAAATTATTGCACAAATTCATTGAAATGAACCTGTCTCTCAGTCCATAAAGATTTGAATTCTTAATGACTGAAGGGACCATGATAGGTCATTCAATATCTCACCAAGGACTGTAGGTGGACCCAAACAAAATAGCAATCATCCAAAGGGTCCCACCTCCTCAAGAGCAGAGGGATGTCAAGAGTTTCCTAGGGTTAGCTAGATACTACCGAAGGTTCATAAAGGACTTCAGCAAGTTGGACTCTCCTTTATTTGGGTTGTGGCCAAAGATTCAGAGTTTATATAGTCAAAAAGTTGTTAGGAGGCCTTGGACACTCTAAAGGGTAAGCTAACCATTGCACCAATTCTTCAAGGCCCAAACTGGGCCCTCCATTTTCATATTCATGCTGATGCCTCACACAAATCCATAGGAGCAAGCTTATGTCAGGTAGACGAGAAATTTTCCTATGCCATCTATTTTATCAGTAAGAATGTGTTAAACGCTGAGCTAAATTACATTGTGACTGAAAAGGAACTCCTGGTTGTTGTGCATTCATTAAACAAATTTACGCATTATATTACAGGCTATTAAACATTTGTGCATACTGACCATGCTGCAATCAAATATTTAATGAAAAAACTAGATTTGAATGCTAGAATTATAAGATGGTTTCTTTTATTACAATAGTTTGATCTAACTATTATTGATAAGCTTGGTGAGGAGAATGTCATTGCAGACTTTCTATCTAGGATGAATTTACCTACAGGTGAAGAAGGAATGTTGGATGACTAGTTACTAGATGCGCATTTGTTTTCTATTTCAGTACTCTCCCCATGGTTTGATGATATAGCAAACTATTTGGTATCAACATACTTCCCACCAAAATTTCCCTCCAAAGAGAAGAGCAAGATAGTGAGGAAAATCACCCCCTTCACCTGGATTAGGGGCAATATTTTCAAACTTGGCCCAGATCAAATCTTGAGAAGGTGTGTAAGGGAAGAGGAAGTTTTTGACATCCTTCTAACCTGTCACGATGGGCCTTGTGGAGGTCACTTTGCAGCAAAGAGGACAACATTCAAAGTGTTACAAACTGGCTATTATTGGCCCACTCTTCATTGGGATGTGAAAAAGTACATTAGTTAGTATGATTGGTGCCAGAGGATGGGAAAGCCTACTCCAAGAGATGAAATACCCCTACAACCTCAAGTGACTTTCGAGCCATTTGACAAGTGGGGCATGGCCTTCATTGGGCCTATCAACCCTCTTTCATAGAAAAAATAGTACATTATTGTGTGCACTGATTATTTGATTAAGTGGGTTGAAACCAAGGTGATTAAGGTAGCAACAAAAGGTAAGGCGGCTGAGTTCCTAAGGGAGAATGTATTCTACAAGTTTTGGTACCCTAAAGAGCTAGTCATAGACCAAGGGAGCCAATTTACCTCCAACATGATTGAAGAACTACTCAACCATCACAAAATCAAGCATAGGACCTCCCTTGCTTATGATCCACAAGCTAATGGGCAAGTCGAGGTGACCAACAGGGCACTGGAGAGAATCTTAACCAAGGTATTGAGTAGTAGTAGGAAGGATTGGGCAGAGAGACTAGTTGAGGCCACTTGGGCCCATAATACAACATGGAAGACTACCATTGCATTTACACCCTATGATTTGTTATATGGGAAGAAGGCTTTGTTGTCCATTGAGTTTGAATATAACACATTGAGGATGGCAACCCAACTAGATTTGGATCCCAGTCAGGCACATAAATAAAGATTGTTCCATTTAAATGGCTTGGATGAATTTAGAATGTAGGCCCTCCTACATATAGAGATAGTTAGGCTTTAGAGGAAGATCTGGGATGATAGACATATTAAGGAGAAGCAATTTCAAGAGGATGATTTGGCATTGTTATATGATTCTAGGTATAAAGACTTCAAGGGAAAGCTAAGGACAAGATGGCTCTAACCTTATGTGGTGGAAAGGTGCCATGGTAATGGTTCAGTGCAAATCAGGACTACAGATGAAGAAGCTATTCCATTGCTTGTTAATGGAAACCGATTGAAAATGTACAAGAGGCCTTTATCAAAACAAGATTTCATTGACAATATCAATAAGAAAGTGATTATGGTGGAGCAAGTTCCAACTCCTCCCTCAGCAAGTCACTGAAAAAGAAGAAAAACAAAAAAACAAAATCAAGTGAAAACCTCCATGAGGCGCCTGAGTCCCATCTTTGGGTTGAAAACCTCGTGAGGTGGCACAATGATGAAAGAAAAATGGGAAAAAGTAAGAAGATCCCTGGGTGAAAACCTTCCTTGAGGTGCCTAGGGAAAACATATAGGGTGAAAACCTCTCAGAGGCAGCCTAGGTGTTTTTCAAAGAAAGGGAAAAAAAAGAGATAAAAAGACATAATTGTTATTTTCAGGTAGGCGAGAAAGACAATCAAGGAGAAAAGAGAAGATCCAAAGGGAACCATACCTCACATATATTCATCTCCTCCACTCCTTATGATGCATCCCTCCATAAATTCCATTGTAAAGATTGCTTCAATTTAGGCAAAGACTGTGTTTTCTACAGGATCCCTTGTATTCCTACAAGATCCACTGAAAACCTATAGGAGGCAATCCGAGGGTGAATGTTAGGTTGGTTAGGTCCTATAACAGCCTATCTAATAGAATATCAATCATCAACTATAGGCCTTCACTAGGATTATCCAGGAGCTCCAGACAATAGACAATAGTGGAGGAGGAAGAATGACCATGTAGCAAATAAACAACACAACACCTCTAATCTTCGACAACTGTAGCATGGCATAGAGATCACACGTAAGTATCCCTCTCATTTACTCATATGCATCATTTGATCAAAAGTTGTAAGGGTTACGAGGTAGTTGGTTTATAACTAAATAGGTGGCCAGTTAACTTGGCCACCTTTGTTTGGTCATCACATACAAAATCGGGTGTCCTCTCACACATGGCTGCAGTCAACTGAAAGATAAAGGAGGAGTAGGACAATAAGTAGTTAACTAAAACTCTACGAGGTGGGAAACAAAAAATTGTTTGCATTCATTCATGCATTACACCTCCTTGAAACTCCCTCACTTAAGTCCTGCTTATAACTCTGGCCACCCACCAGAAGCAAGGATCCATCGTTCTGCAAAAGAATTTCTACAAGAGCATGCACATGAATTCCTATAGGAACAGTATACAGGAGCAGTCTACAGGATACAGAGAGCCAATCTACAAGATAGACAGAGACAGACTCAAGAGTGAATATCATGAGAATTATCCACTGTCACCATTCTAAAGAGGTAGGATCTAAAAACCATCCCCATTTACAACCAAATGAACTAGAAAGGCTCTAAAAATTAGTGGATATAAAAATTGTGGGAGGTGAATTACATACATAGGAAACTCTGTTTTCTCCTAAATTTAAAATGCTTGTGTCGAACCTCTCATTTCCTCCTCAAGCCTCACAAGCAAGATGACAGGAGGGTTTATATTAGAGAACCCATGCATGGTTAGACATAGTTAGCCATGTTCGACCTTGGTTGACCATGATTGAAAATGGTTGATTTTTAAATTGAGACAATATTATCCCAAGGTGTTGGCTTATATGGGCCTGACCCAGGTTCGGAAGAATTATTTAGCCAAGCAAATCCCACAACTACTAGCCCTTTCGGCAACAGCCCGCGAAGTGCGGAATGAGGTCTCACCCGAGGTAGCAGGGGAGGGTGCTGGAACTAGGTTTCCACACCCTTGGGATGTCTAGATTTGGTTTGGAGGTTTCGTGCCCCATTCTACAACTTCATGCTGTATTCACGCAGACCCTGAATATCTCTTACTGTCTATTACCGCGTAGTCTACAGATCTAATCTATTGGATGAAGTATTGCAACTCAGATCTACTTTAAAATGGTCTTTAAGCAAACATTTCTCAGATTTATTCAGTTCACTTATTAAGATTAAACCCAACTTCATAAGTATTCATTAAGCAATCATATGCACATAGATCAAAATAGTCTTATTATTCATACAAAATTCCAGATTCGCAATAATTTAGACACAAAATTCTCAGATGGAACTTATCTTTATTTCCACTTATCACCAGTACATCCAGATCCGCCCCACGCACTCAATTGTAGGGGTCTGCGCACACAACTGCAGACTCTTCTAGGCCTCTGCGCACACAGCTGTAGAGCCTCTATCCACTACCCAAACACTCGACTCAGACTTACAGATGCTTTCAGAATGCTTTTCTCAAAAACCCATTACATGACAAATCCAAAACCATAGAACAAAACTTAGCTCTTCTACCCATAGAGCCTCACTCTATTTAGACCTTTCCATGGACCACAATCCATGGGCGGGCTGACTCAACTTACATTTCTTTACATTATTTTTGGGCAGACTACCCCTTTGACTTTGACTTATTACAAATCACGCTCCGCATATCCCGCGGAGTCTTTACCCTGTTTTTACCCAAAATTGCGGGCTTCGCACCCCATGACCATTGCGCGGGGCTTCCGCTACCCAACAGTCCCCCAACACAATCATCGTGACTCATCCTGAGTCACTCAGCTAGTTCGGCCAATTTTGCATGGAGATCAGTGAGCATCTTCTGTGCGTCACTTGTGCTAACAGCAAACTACTCCGTCATTCGTTGCATTCATTCCATGTATGTCGCCGACACCTCAGTCCTTGTCTCTGTTGTCTCCATAATGGCATATTTAGCCTGCATGTGGGCTACCTTGCGTTCTATGGTGGTTGAAACCGAAAATGCCTCATTCGGCCATGGTAGGATATGGGCTTTAAACACTGCTTCCTTTTATCTGGCGGCATCGGCTTGGCTTCTCAGGTCCTTTGCCTCCCGTATCTTAGTCAAGTGCTACATTATAGCAATGATCTGTATGGTTCCTCTGAGCTGATCATAAGCTTTCTGGAGCTCTCGGGCCTCAATTTCCAATCGGCGAAGCGTTGGATCCTCCTGAAGGGCAGTGAGTGTAAAAATCGACTGAGTTAGTAGCTCGGTACATTCTGCCATTGAAGGTGTGAGCATTGTGCACCCCATCGTAATAATTTTCCTGCGTTACTCTAGGATCTCTGGTGGCGTTCATAGTGGGACCTGTAGTTTTAAGTATACGATTTGGGAGCTGAGCTCTAGCTGGATCCACATAGCCTCCTCCTTTGCATTTCATAACCTAGTAGCCAATTTATGAATTTGTGTCTCAATAGGCACTTCCTCTGCAATTTCTAGCTCTTGGACACTTGAGTAGGATTCCAGCACTAACTTTTCCACCTAGTGCTTTTGTGTGATTGCTTCGTCGTGTTGGAGGCATAACTGTTCAATATTAATTTTCTGCACCTGGAGTACTTGTTTGACGTGGTCAGCCCGAGCGTGGAGATCGATTGTGGTGATGTCATGGAGTTGTTGCAAACTTTCGCGTGGTATAGCAGCCATGTTTAGCCCCAACCCTGTAAGTCATCGTAGCACAGCTTGGTCCTCCGTAATTGTGCTGCTCAATGCTCTTGCTGGAATGAGCCATTTGGGCTTTGAACAATGGTTCTACAACTGTCATACCAGAAACCCCGGGTGTAGCGCTAGTGCCTATCAACGTGATTCTTGTTCCAACATGGCTTCTTATATGGAGTTTCCCCAAAACAATCTGTTGTTCTGACATGGCCTCATCGACTGCATCTCGAGCAGTGTCTCGAATGATGTTTTCAATGTCAGTTAGGTCCCCTTCAATTAAATTGGTCACGCCGCTGTCTGTTTTAGATGCCTTTGCCTTCTTTCGTGGCTTCGGCCACTTCAAAGGTGAATCCATGCCTGTTGCTGGTGGTTCGTTCGTGGCCATCTTACTAGGTGCTTTCTGACTGCTCTTGTCCATTGTCGACATAGCCCCTCATGGTGGTGTCTTTCCTGCTACCACCAGTGCTGCCTCCCGAGCTGCCTGAACTTCTGCGGTGAACTATTCATTGAGCTTTTGTTGCGCGGCATGCTTAGCTTCCTCCTTTTTCTACTGGATAGCGGCCTCGTTATGCTCTACTGCCTCGGGTCCACACCATGCCGGTGGCCAGGTATCCACAATCCCATCGACAACATCGTCAATGGAAATAAATCGAAGTGAGGTCCATGTCTGGGCCGGTTCCTTATGCGCCTAGATGTAGATACGATGCATGTTTGCTTTAAATTAGGCAATATGTTTCATGCTTTCATAGATCCCATCGGATAGGTGGGGTAGCTCATTAATCCACTGACGTACATTCGCGTCCGTTAGTATCCATAATATTTTTATGTTGCGAATTCATCACGTGTCCCTTGTTGCCCAGAGGGAAGCATATTGAGCAGCTTCCGGCCATTCCGTGTCAAAGATAGGAAACTGGCTTTCTTCGGGTAGGTTAGTGGCAACTAGCATGAAGGATAGGAGCAATCATGCATAATGGAAAGTCTTGCCCTCCTCCTGCACTTCATAGTAGTTGGTCAGAAATTCTTCACAAAGGAACTGTGACCAATCGAATCGTACGCTGGCTGTGCATTCCTTAGCTAGTGCAATAACTACTGCTGGAACCTCAGTGCCACGGAATTTCCTCATTACTTTCCTTGCCTGCAACTGAGTGGCGATGCAGGCTGCGTTATCTGAGATACTATCAATGATGTACCCTCGCTGCCTCTTCGCGAGCTGATACTTCTTTTTCAATCGCTCTATCATTGTGACATCATTACTTCTATCAGTAATTTCTCGAGGGTCTCTTCTGTTGCAGGGAAGGTGCTTAACCCGATGAACAGTTTAGCTGTGATACAGACGGGTTTGCCGACCCATAATATTTCCTCATGAACTAAAAAAAGCAACTACTTTATGACCAACATGGTGATAGGAGGCCGGAGGAAGTGAGGAATAGACAAGAGACAGAGCAACCTGGCTTTGTCTACCTTCCTCAGCCATTCCTTTGGCTGCAGTGTTGTCACCATCCCTTCTACAATCTGCTCCATCATTGCATCGATCTCCAGGTGGGGAAATTTTACTATATTTGTGAGGTCCCAATCTTCAAATTTCATTTTTGCAACATGGCCAACCACTGAGTTTTCTACTAGGATTGCTTTTGGTAGAGATGGGGTAACAATTACAGTGTTGACTTCATCTAGGTTTGCAGGTACCTTCACCTTCCCCTTACTTGGAGGCACATACTTGGGTCATCACACGGGCTATATGGGATCCTCCTTAGGGTTCACTTCTTCGACATATGTGGGATACTCCTCTGCTTGCTTGTTGTTGTTAATTGTAATAGTTTTACCCTTTTCATCCATTGTGAACTTGCCAAAGTGCAGGTGTTGCGGCGGCCTTCTTACTAATTCTGAAACCTGAGGGTCCTTCCTAGTCCTCGGCATCTGGGGTGATTTAGGGAGGTTAGCTGCTTGTGGCAAAGCTTGTTGTGGACTATCGGTGGTAGGGTTTTGCGCTTTGAGGTGCTTCCCGGTAGTGCTTCGGAAATGCCTGAAATAACGAACTTTCTTCGAATTTCTTGTTACTCATTTTGTGCTTGTTTCTAACCCAGGGAGGCTTTCTTGTAGGATGGGAAGACATGGTGGTGTGACTCTTACTATGATTATATATGATTTCAAATTTAAAATCGGCTATTTTCCCTTGCGAAAGCTCATAAATGCGATTTTGGCGGTTATTCTTCTGCCTTAATTGCCTGCTGTCTACTCCAATGTGCTTTAAATGGGCCATCATGTCATGTACAGTACCTATAATGGCTGCTTTCCATCTTTCCTTCGTGGCAGCGAATCCCTAGGGTTGCGAGTGTGGTTTTTGTATATATGTTGTGGTCATATCACGTAGCCTCTTAGCAGCCTAGTTTATAGTCTCACACCCTCTTCCAACTGCATGAGGTACTGGGACTGGTCCTCCTACAAATAGTCAGGTGGGAAAACCCCTCACATGGGTCTTCCATTTCCCAACTAGCCCAAGCTGTGAGCACCTTCTGTGTTCCCTCGATTCTACTAACGGATTGCAGTGTGGGCGGTGTTGTCCTTTCTAGTGCAAGCGCAACCATGCTAGCGGGGTCACTACTTGTGGCAGGGTAGGAGAGCCAGCCATGTCCATTTCCTTCATTAGTCCCTTCACGTAATCCGTGTAGGTGGCTTCTAACTGCAACTTGTCAATTGTTTTATCTAGCTTCGCACTCTGTGCGCAAAATCTAGCCCCTTTTTCTTCTAACTTACCCAGTTGCATCTTACCACGCAAAATTGTTGTCTAGAGCTACTGAATTCTTTCATGGAAGTTGTCATCGGTAGGATGAACTGTCTCTATGTCGGTTTGTTTGGTTGTAGAGAGACATCCCTGTCCAGCCATGTGAGCCTTCATTTTGTGCAGATCCGGTTGAACTGATGGCCGTCTGATGTGCACCCGTACCCATCGTTGTTGAAGAACGACCATTCTATACCAACTTGACGGCCGCGTACGTCCTCCAATGCATGCTTGGAACCACTTCCTACATTTTAGCTTCTGCGGCCCCCATCCAGGTGCGCTTAACACGTCTTCAAACACATTATGCTACTCCCATGGTACATATAAAGTGCCTAGCCAGTGGTTACGCATCGCAATGACTGGATCATCATATTGCAGTTAAGCGTCGTAACTTCTTGCAACCAGTTCTGCCATCGTTCAGTCTCCTCATCGGAATCCACTGTATAGGTGCTATTGCGTTCCCACAAGATTCTCCCACTTTCCGTGGAATTCACTTGATCTTGGTCCTGTGTGATTATCTGCTAAATGCAATGCGGTTCGTCGTCACTGTCCTCATCGCGCATAGGTTCGGTGTAGTGTTCTCCTTATGCTGGGTCCAACAGAAATACTACTCACAGCGACTTCTTTTCGAATGTCATTTTCCGCCTTTTTAAGTTAATGATCCCTTTCGTGTCCATTGCCCAATCAATGCTGAACAATGCAGGGTAAGGGTTACTATCATCAACAATCTCTATGCCTTCAAAATTTGTCTATGTACTTACACCATCGATATCCACAGTCACCCCTTGTAGTTCACCCATTGGTAAGATCTTTTGTTGGTTGGCCATTCATAGCTGAATTGGGGACCACTGCAGTGCAGGCTTGCCCATGCAATCCAATGTTTGTTTAGGTAATATGTTTGCATCTGAGCCTAAGTCCAAGATGACCTGATTCATTTCATATTCCCCGATTTGCGCTATTAGTCTCATTTCCCATCTGGTGTGTAGAGTATGTCTTCCTATCTTTCGGACTACACCTGGCTCGCTTGATCTGGTGCACCTAGTGATCAACTCTTGTAACCCTTGAACGACTTTACTATCATGCAACAATTTCATGCAGGTTTCGAGAAAGGTAGTAATCATGGAGGGGTCCAATCCCGGCCCCGTTTGATCCCTCCTACCTGGAATAGAAGCTTCCATGAAGCTCCACTGAGCTTCCCTCGGCATCTTCTTCCCCTGTTCCAGCTCAAAGTCATATTCCTTTGTAGGTGTGTTGTGCCTATTTCCGCCTTTTGTACACTCTTCTTGCGGATTACCTCCTATAGTTTCACCACTCCTTAGTACCATATTTATACTGGGATCCTCTTCGTGAGGTTTTGCTCGCATCATCTGGATATTCTGGGTTGGTGGAGATTATAGCACTCCCTTTTCGTGCATTTGGGCAATTAAGGTCAGACAGTCTACCATTTCATGATCAAACTACTTGTAGTAGGGGCATGAAGTCCTCGTTGGGTTAATGCAGTCGTGAGCATAGTGTCCTGGACCTCCATAATTATAATAGATTAGCTATTCGCAGCCCCGCATGGGCCCCATTCCTCTTCCTCAGCTGTGTCCTTGAAATCCTCCTCGCACTTCAGTCTACATTTGGTAAGTCAGGGTTCTTTCCATCATTAAGTCATAACTTCGACAAGTTCTCTCATCGTGTCCCATCAATCGACAAAAGTTGCAATACAACTACTGCAAGGTCTTGGTATACTTTTGCAATAGGTGGCAGTTATCTGTTGCATGTTTCCCACCCAGTTGACAAATATTGCACCAGAGCGTAGGTGCGAAACTTGGTCCTGCTTGTAACTCCACTTTCAATGGCATCAGGCCTCCCCCCACCAGACAGTTCGTGAAGACAGGGCAATGTTCCTTATCCTGCGCTTGGCTCTTGCATTTAATATAGCCTAACTCCGCCCGTACCTCTAGTCAGGACACTCTTTCTTGTTTCAAGCTTTGCATTTTTAAACTCAAGTTTCGAAGTTGCGCATGGATTTGCTGAACTCCCAACCCTCGATCTGGTATTGGGGTCTCATGTAATCTCATTGTCATCTCCAGTGCCTCGACTTGGGTTGAGATCTTTTGTTGTGACAGAGCCGTCCTCAGATGTAGTGTTGATGCCACACACCACATGTAATGTTGTGCATCTGTCAAGGTCATGTTGGCTTCGCGAATAGTGCTCTTTAACCTTTGGTCCAGGTCCCACGGAGTTTCGCTAGGCAACATTGCGATCTCCTTGAACCCAATAATCGACTGGGTTTCTGATTTTCGTCGGCCAAACTATTTATTTAGCGCATCTTGGATTACCACTATTCCCTCATTCGGATGGTCAGTCGAGTATTTTATGTACCACATTACCACTAACTAAGGTGGCCTTCTTGATGTTCTCATTTGTAATGCCTTGGGCATCCCATACAGATCGTATCACAAACCAGAATCGTCTTGGTTCTTCACTACCCACACCCTTAAATACTGGCAGTTTGATTGCACTCGCCATCCTGACCTTCGGTGGAGGTGGTGGGGAGGCGTTGGTGTGGGCAGATTTGATGTAGGTGACACGAGTGGTGGGGTGGATGGAGGTGGTATTAGTGGGAAGTGCTACCTGATCAATCAGACCGCACTTCCTGGTGAGAACCTTGTGAGCTCCTCCTTGCTTTCTCGGGAAATGGAAGCTAAAGGGCTGTTCTCTCCCATTTTGTGGTAACCTCTTCTGCTCTACTTTACTCCAAATATCAGTAAACGCATGTAATCTATTTTTCACACAACAACATCTTAATCGAAGTATTTAATGATTTGATATACCTACCCCGAGGTCCTTGAAGAAACTGTCTTTCCGCTTCGCTATAGCTCATAGTTGTATCTATCGTGAACTCAGTGATAAATCCTCTTATTACCTGATCCAACCAATGATCTACTACGCGCACAATTTTATCTTCTGTGGCTTCTAGCCTGCACACTAGTTCTGGGGTCCACACAATAGGCTGGTCCAATCTACACCTTTCGACACTACCAAATAGCCTTGCAATCCACTCGTACAACTCTACCAAGAATGATGCAAAAAATATTTTGTGAATTTCTATAAATATATACTGGTCCAGCCAATCTTCCTCTAATACTCGCGGGTTTTTGTTTTCCTGAACTGTGAACTTGTGAAGTTTCAGATCCCACCACTCTTCAATCTCTTTCTTTGTAGGGTTCCAGTGTTCCCACATCAGACACCCCTTAGGCAGAACCCGGTCCTGGCAACGAAACCATTTGTTGGCTTATCTGGGCCTGACCCAAGTTTGGAAGAACTATTTAGCCAAGCAAATCTTGCAGCTACTGACCCTTTTGGCAATAGTCCACGAAGTGCAGACTGAGGTCTCACTTGAGGTACTAGGAGAGGGTGCTGGAGCTAGGTTTCCACACCCTTGGGATGTCTAGATGTGTTTTATAGGTTTCGCGCCCCATTCTGCAACTTCGCGCTACACCGTATTCATGCAAATCCCAAATATCTCTTATTGTCTATTAGCGCGCAGTCTAAAGATATAATCTACTGGATGAAGTATTGCAACTCAGATCTACTTTAGAATGGTCTTTAAGAAAACATTTATCATATTTATTCAGTCCACTTATTAAGATTAAACCGAGATTCACAAGTATTCAGTAAGCAATCATATGTGCATAGATCAAAACAGTCTTATTATTCATATGAAATTCCAGATTCGTGATAATTCAAACACAGAATTCTCAGAAGGAACTTATCTTTATTCCCACTTATCACCAGTACATCCAGATCCGCCCTGCGCACTCAACTACAGAGGTTCGCACACACAGCTGTGAACTCTTCCAAGCCTCTATGCACATAGCTACAAAGCCTCTATCCACTACCCAAATCCTCTACTCAGACTTACAGATGCTTTCAGAATGCTTTTCTCAAAAACCCATTACATGACAGATCCAAAACCATACAACAAAACTTAGCTCTTCTACCCATAGAGCCTCGCTCTATTTATACCTTTCCATGGACTGTGATCCATGGGCAGTTTGACTCAACTTACATTTCTTTACATTATTTTTGGGCAGACTACCCCTTTGACTTTGACTTATTACAAATCGCGCTCTGCACACCCTGCGGAGTCTTTACCTTCTTTTTACCCAAAATTGCAGGCTTTGCGCCCCATGACCATTGCGCAGGGCTTTCGCTACCCAACACAAGGTGACATTAGACCATGGTTGACCATGAATAACCATGGTTAATGATGATTGACCATTGTTGATTTTCATGTTAAGACAATATTTGTCACAATGTGACGTTTGACAGTGGTTGACCATGGATAACCATGATTGTAAACCCAAAGGATTGATATTACAAGCCCAAGGGAATAATATTAAAACCAAGGAAATAATATTAAATCCAAGGGATTAATATTTTTATCCAAAGCTATATAAACCCTAAGATAAATATTATAAAATCTAAAATAAACATGGTTGACAATGGTTGATTTTCATATTGAGACGGTCTTTGTCAAAATGCGACATAGGAACATGGTTTTCCATGATTGATTTTCATATGAAGTAATTTTTTGTCACAATGATACATTGGACCATGGTCAACCAAGGTTTATTTTCATATTAACACAATCATTGTCATTATGTGAGCATGGTTGACTATGACCGACCTTGGCTAACCATGATTCATTTTCATATTGAGACAATATTTGTCACAATGTGATGTTGGACCATGGTTGACCATGAATGATGATGGATGGCCATGGTTGATTTTCATATTGAGACAATAGTTATCACAATGTTACATTTGACCATGATTGACCATGATTGATCATGGTCAACCATGATTGATTTTCATATTGAGACAATGTTGTCACAATGATGTCGTGACATGGTTGACTAGGATTGAACATGGTTTACCATGGTTGATTAAGCCCTTGCGATTAATATTATAAATGTAAGCGGTTATTATTATTATTGACCCAAAGAATTTATATTATAAACGCAATGGATTATAAACCCGAGGGATTTATATTAAACCCTAAGATTAATATTATAAACCCTTTAAATAATGTTATACCCTCGGAATATGAACCCTTAGAAAAATAAACCCAAGGGATTGAAATTATAAACCCAAGGCACTAATAAAACCAATGGATTAAGACTAATAACACAACAGAATAATATTAAACCCAAGGGAAAAATATTGTAAACCCAAAGTATATAAACCATGAGATAAATATTATAAACCTATATGGTTGGTTATGGTTGACCATTGTTGATTTCATATTAAGACCATCTTTGTCGAAATGCAACACTGGACCATCTTTGACCATGGATGACCATGGTTGTCACATTGTGACATTGGACTAAAAGATGATATTTGTCACAATGTGACCATGATTATTAACCATGGTTGACCACGATTGATTTTCATATTCAGGCAACATTTGTCACAATGTGATGTTGGAACACTGTAGACCATCATTAACCATGATTCACCATAATTGACCGGAATTGACCATGGTTGATGATTTTTTACCAATGTTGACAATGATTGATTTTCATATTGAGAAAATCTTATGATAAACCCTAAGATAAATGTTATAAACGAAGGTATATAAAGCCTATGATAAATATTATAAATGGTAAAATAAACATGGTTGACCATGGTTGATTTTTATCTTCGGACAATGTTTGTCATAATGTGATGTTCGACCATGGTTGACCATGATTGATTTTCATATTGAGACAATCTTTGTCACATGCCACATTGGACCATGTTTGACCATGCTTATTTTCATATTGAGACAATATTTGTGTCAATGTGGCATTAGACCATGGTTGATGATTGTTGACAATGGTTGACCATGGTTGATTTTGATATTGACACAACCTCTGTTACAATTTTACATTAGACTATGGTTGACCATGATTGACCATGATTTTAACCCCAAGGGACTTATATTAAACCCTAGGATCAATATTTTAAACCCTAGCAATAATATTATACCCTAGGAATATAAACCCTTAGATTAATAAACCTAAGGGATTGATATTATAAACCCAAGGGAATAATAAACCCAATGGATTAATATTAAAAACCCAAGGGATTATCTACCCTAAGGATTAATATTTTAAACTCAAGGTGTATAAACCCTAAGATTAATATCATAAACCCTAAAATAAACATGGTTGACCATGGTTGATTTTCATAGCTAGTGAGATAATCCTTGTCACAATGAAACATTGGACCATGGTTGACCATGATCAATTTTCATATTGAGACAATGTTTGTTACAATGGGATGTTGGATCATCTTTGACCATACTTGATTTTCATATTGACACAATCTTTCTCACAATGTGGCGTTGGACCATGGTTGATTTACATATTGAGACAATCTTTTTCACAACGCGATATTGGACCATGGTTCACCATGATTAACAATGATTGATTTTCATATTGAAACAATCTTTGCCACAAAGAAACCATGGTTAAATTAACAATACTTATCCATGGTCGACCTTGGTTGACCATGATTGACCATGGTTATTTTCATATGAAGACAATATTTGTGACAATGTGACATTGGACCATGATTGACCATGAATAACCATGGTTAACGATGGTTGACCATTGTTGATTTTCATATTGAGAGAATCTTTGTCGCAATGTTACATTTGACCCTAGATAACCATGATTATAAACCCAAAGGATTGATATTATAAACCAATGCGAATAATACATCCAAGGGATTAATACTAAAAACCCAAGGGAATAATATTAAAACCAAGGTAATAATATTAAACCCAAGGGATTAATATTATAAACGCAAGCTATATAAACCATAAGATAAATATTATAAACTCTAAAATAAACATGCTTGAGCATGATTTATTTTCATATTTAGACAACATTTTTCACAATACGACATAGGACCATGGTTGACCATGGTTGACCATGATTGATTTTCATATCATGTAAATGTTTGTCACAATGATACATTGGACCATGTTTTATTTTCACATCAACACAATCTTTGTCCTTATGCGATGTTGGACCATGGTTGACCATGGTCATCACAATGTGACATTGGAGCATGAGACATTCTTTTTCACAATGTGAACATGGTTAAAATAATTGTATGACTATGGTTGACCATGGTTTTGCTATGGTTAACTATGGTTTATCAAGATTGACTATGGTAGAACATAGTTTGCATATGACTCACCTTCATTAGACCAAGGTTTGACTATTGCCAATGATAGTTAAACATGATTGACTATCATGCTGAGCATGGTTTGAATATGGTTTGACGATGATGGACCCTATTTCGACTATGGTATCATTATAGTTGACCATGATTTCATTATGTTACTACTGAAAGGGTGGTTGTTGATGCTCAACTATTATTTCACTATGGCTAACTATGGACATCCACTACAGGCATCCATTTCAACAGTGACCATCCACCATAGTTCAATATAGTTCATTATGGTTGAAAATGGGTCACCTACTAATGGACCATGATGTTTGTGATAGCTATGGTTCACCATGGTAGTCATGTTGACTATTATTTACTATGATGCCCATGGTGACTGTAGTTGACCTTGTCAACCATAGTTAATTATAATTAACATGTTTTAATACATAAATTAATTTATAGCTAAGACATTATAAATGTGTGGAATAATATATTGCTAATGTACCATTCATATCGCATAAAACTTTTATTAAGGCTATTTAAATGATTTAATAATGTTTTCTACCTTTGTTGATATTATCTTAATGTCATAATTAAATATTAATGATATATTAAACACTAAATATTCATATATTAATTATGTATTAAGCAAGTATTGTATCAATAAACTAAATTAATGTTTAAGTTTATATGTTAATGTATTATTCTATATTTAAAATACTAAAACATTAGTATTATTATTTTAGTATTAAATATCTGTCTTATCATTATAGTATTAAAATAAAGTATTTACAAAGATATTATGTCAACTTAACCAATTAATATTAGTTGGTGTGAGGCTCCCTCCTAGGGTCCTCTAACTAAAAACTAAATTTCCCTAATTTTAAACACAATAAGATGGGAAATAACTTATTTATATCTAAACATTTATTTGATGATAATATACCATTAAAATTTGTTCACCACAAATTAAATAATTAAGAATTTCATTGCAACCATTTACATAAGTAATCAATAAACAAAGGAATACATGTTCCAATAGCTTAGTTGAGATGGTCATGAGCTCATGACTCTGTTGGGATTTCCTCTTGACTACTCGACTGGATTTGCATCACAGGAAACTAAGAAGTATATCCTAGTCTAGGTAACCTCCACAGGTTCCCTAGCCCTTCGAGCCTAAGTACAACCAGATGTAGTGTGTTCAAGTTTAACAAACACTCTCTAGATCTAAGTTTGTTTCTCTCCCTTCTCTTTCTCCACATCCCTCCCCCAAAACACAATCCTCCAAAACAAAATCAAGACCAAGGATCTCCCCTCTCCTCTCATCATCCTTCCCCTTCTATGCCTTTTCCTCCCATCCGCCTCAGCCACCTATGATTAAGGTCATGACTACCTCCTCATCCTTTCATTTAGTATCCTTGACCTTTCTTACCATATCTTTTCCCAAGTAGATTTGAGAAGACATTTTCAGGATAAGATATGTATATTTAATTTGGAAATTAATTGGAGAAGACCATATCTTCTCCCATGTAGATTTTGAGAAGACATTTTTGGGATAAAATTTTGATATTTAATTTGGAAATTAATGGGAGCAAACCATATCTTCTACCAAGTAGATTTTGAGAAGACAACTTGGGATATGGACATTTAAATTACAATAAATGGAAGGAGACCATATCATATCCAAAATTAAATTTGAGAAGGCAAGTTGGGAATTGAATAATAACAATAATAAAATTTATATTAGTAAACAAATTTACAATTTCACAAATGTAGGTATGTACCAATATTTCTTGATAACTGTAAGTCAATATTTTTAGGTACTTTAAACATTAATAAAATTTGCATGATAAGATTAAGTAGGATTATGATTGGTAGGTATTATAATTATATAATTAATAATAAATTAAAAAATTATTAATTTTAATTATCTATTTATTTATTATTTTTCCGAAGAAAAAGCGAAATTTTTATTGGAGAGATAAAGTGTTACATTGCATATGCATAGCATTCCTTTGATGTTATGGAGCAGTCCATAACACTGTTGTGAAACAAAAACTTTCCTTTTACTAAGGACCACCTGTCCATAAGCTTGCAAAATTGTTCTAACCAAAAGCTAAAGCTTTTCCAGCTATAGTTTTTAAGAGCATCTCCCTAAAGAGGTTATACAAACAGTCAAAGAAAAACAGGTCTCCTCAGAAGAGGAAAACAACCTTTACATCAAAAAGTATTTGCTGAAAAGTTTTATGTTTTATGATTACATTCCCCTACATTCCAAAAGAAAGACAAAAACATAGCATTCTGAACCCATTTATCTAAATATAGGGGGGAATCTCTAACACATGGATCTGTCCATGCTCTTCTTCTACGATTTTCCAGTTGCCCAAATTCTGTTGCAGACCTTCCTTAGAGAGCTTATCTGCTGTATCATTGCAGTCCCTGTATATGTGGGATAGTGAGAAGTTGTTAAAAGAAGTTTTTAGAACCTGAATATCATCAATCAAAGAAATTAAAATATGATTTATGCACATGCTTTGACCATTAACCCAGTTAATGACATTTAAAGAATCTTCGAAGATCTGAATCATGAAAATTTTCCTTTGGATGAGCCAACAAAGAAGGAGTTTTAAGGCCGATAGCTCTGCATAGTTGTTCGATCCAGAACCTAGACCAACAGAGGCTTTATAAGTCTGATGAGTATTTGTGTGAAAAACTATTCCTGCACTTGCCCTATTGTTTTGAGAGGCCCCGTCGAAATATGCCCAGGGAATGCCTTCTTGAATTTGTTCTACCCTATTCTGTCTCGGAGCTTTGTTCTTCTCTGGTTCAAGGATATTTGAGTATATCATAATACTTTGTATTGCTATAGTTGTTTCCTGGGATTCCTTATCTTCAAAAATGCTCCGATTTCGTGCGATCCATACCCCCCAACAGATTATAAGAGGTAAGTTCCGCATGTTGCCTTCCGGATAATTTTGCCACCATTTGTCCCAGGCTTCGTTCAGATTCCTTCCTACCCAATCTATCTTCTTATTCATCAGTTTTTCTGCCTCTGCCCACACATTTTTGGCTACCAGACAAGAAAGAAATAAGTGGTTGATAGTTTCATAATCCATTCTACATAAAGTACATCGTCCCGGACCTTGCAAATATCTAGCTTGTAGAATATCCCATGTAGGTATTTTCATTTTTAAAATGCACCAAAAGAAGAGCCTGGATTTCGCTGGGCATTTTAGTTTCCATAAGTTCCTAGCCCACCATTCAGGCTCTTCCCATCCTTTTCTTGACATGATGAATTTATATCCATTTCGTGGGGAGTACTCTCCTGTGTCTGCATGAGCCCAAACTAGCTGATCCGATTCATCTTTTATTCTGACATTTTTTCTGGATAGTTCTTGGATATATGCATTCCATTCGTTCCACCAAGGGGCCTCTAAGTCCAAATCTTCACCTGATTTCCAAGCTTGTCCCCATATTGAAGAGTGCCCAACTTTCTCCACCTGGTTTAGGGAGAAAATACCTTTTGATTCTAACTGTCCAATTAGTCCAGGGGATAGGGCATAATATTCATTGCAGCCGAACTAGGGGTCTTTTCCTAACTTTAGATTTCTCCCATTCCCTATTTTCCATGCCAACCCTTGTTCAACCACTTTGAAGGATTCCATCGTTGCTTTCCATACCATCGAGACATTCTTCTTTTTCTTGTTTTGACTCCTAATCCAGTCTTCTAATGGGATGGGATCTATATATTTTCTCCCTACCACCCTTGTCCATAAGTTTTCCAACTTTATGAGCCTCCAGCTTGATTTGGCTGCCAGCGATAGACTGAAGTCATAAAGTTTTTTTATTCCCCATCCTCCCCATTCTTTTGGTCTTGCCACTTTATCCCAGGCAACCCATGGGAGAACAAAATCTTCCTTCGAGCCTGCCCAGAGAAACCTACTACATATTCTTTTTATTTTCTCCAGTATCCCTTTTGGTACCCAAGTTAAAGCTGCCCAGTAAACCGGCATGGCTAAAAGCACTGCTTTGATTAGGGTCAATCTCCCTGCTCTGGACAACCATTTGTAGCTCCAATGTGCAATTCTGGATTCTATTTTGGCTATCAACCAGTTCCAGTCTTCTTTCCTATATGCGTTAGGCTTCAGCCAAAATCCCAAGTACTTAAAAGACACATCCATATTGCATATATCAAAAGGAAAATATGAAAGGATCTATGCTTTCTCTTGTCTGTTTAGACCTTCCTGAATTATCTGAGATTTTCTGTTATTTATGCACATTCCTATTGCTTTCAAGAAAAGGTCAAAAATGAGTTTTAATTCCTTTATTTCATTGGAGGTTCCATTTGAGAATACCAAAATATCGTCAACAAAAAGAAGGTGGGATATGAACATATTTACCGCCACTTCTATCCCTTTTACCTTGCCTTTCCTTTTGGCCTTTTTAATCAACTGGCTTAGTCCTTCAGCAGCTAATAGGAAAAGCAAGGGTGACAAGGGGCATACTTGCCTCAAGCCTCTCTGTCCTTTGAAAAAAGAAGTGGCTTCCCTATTTATGAGGACCGCATAGCTGACATTTGAAAAGCAGCCCATGATCCAACTGATAAAATCAAATTTGAAGCCTAAATGGGTTAAAAGCAGCCTGAGATAATTCCAGTTAATTCTGTCATATGCTTTTGATAAGTCAATTTTTACTACAGCTCCCTTCATGTTCTTCTACTTAACACTGTGTAAGGTCTCCTGCGCCACGCCTATAGCTTCATGTATCTGCCGCCCATTTAGGAACAAAAATTGTTCGCTGGATATGCATCTTGTCAAGATCGGCTTTATGCGGATCGCAATCACTTTGGCAATAATCTTGTAAATACTATTGCATAGTGAAATGGGCCTGAAGTCTTCAAATGTTTAAGGGTTTTCCTTTTTAGGGATGAGGGCTATAAAAGTTGCATTAAAAGGATTGTATACCTCTCCCTTTCTTCTGGAATCATCAACCACCTCAGTTATCTCAAAACCTATCAAATCAAAAAAATGTTGGAAAAGCTCAATGGTCCACCCATCCGGACCTGGGATTTTGTCTTTGGCCATTGATTTGATGACATAGCTCACTTCTTCCTGAGTGACTTTGCTCATCAGTTCCTTTGCTTCTTCCCCTTCAACATACCGAGAAAAACATTGAGTGGTCTTGATTATTTCAGCGATTGTGATCTCTCCTTGGTCTGTATACAAGCTTTGGAAGTGCCTTTGCCCAAGCGCTGAAAGGGACTCAAAAGTGTTTATCTCCCTACCCTCTTCATTCTTGAGGTTCCAGATAGTGTTTACAGATTTCCTTCCTTTTGCATAGTTATGGAAGAATTTCATGTTTTCATCCCCTGACTTAAGCCAAATCGCTCTGCTCTTTAGCCTCCATTCCTCCTCTCTTGCCAAAAGTATTTGGGATTAGCATTTTTCCAGGGAAAGGATCTTCTCTTTTGATTCTTGTGTTGCATAAATATCCTCTTCTGTGCTTTCCAACCTTTGAAATTCCTCTGTGATCCGAGTTAAATCCTCATTCTGTTTCTGCTTCCTGTCCTTTGCCCATTCAATAGTAGCTTTCTTTAGTTTCTTTAAATTTTCCATAAACAAATATCCCTTGTCCTCAGTTGTATTCATGTCTCGGTGTTGCCATGTTTCTTTGAACAGTTTTTCAAAGGATTCCTCTTGCAGCCATGTAGCATTGAACTTGAAAGGGGCTGCCGGCTTATGTGGAGGCCTGGATATTTCTAGAGAGATTGGAAAATGATCTGAGGGTCCTCCCTCTTCGACCCATTGTCTGAACAGGGACACTCTGGAGGATAACTCTTCATTTATAAGGAAGTAGTCCAGTATTTTTGCAACTCTTGCTTCTCCTACTCTTCTGTTCCTCCATGTCGGCTTGATCTTGATTGGATTTGCATCTGTCAAGTTGTTAGATATTAAAAGATTGTGAAAAAAATCAGAGAGTGAGTCCTCTCTAGCTGTTGGGCCCCATGCCACCGCCCTACCAATTGAGAAATTCAGGTCTCCACCCAAAATTAGATTTTTGTCTTTCACCATCGATTTTGACAAAAATTCTGTCTAGAAGGATACTCTTCCCTGACAAGGCCCATAGATATTAATCAATGTTAAGGGGAATGCGAATTCAGGGGACTGAAAATCAATGCCCATTACATGCTTCATGCCCCATTGATTTGTGATCTTTAATTTCCCTTCCCTGAATCCTACCGCCAGACCTCCTGAGTGTCCTACTGAGTCAATAGTTGAGAATTGCTAGCCCAGTAAAAGGGAATTCAGTGGAGCTTCTACTTCTACACCCTTCCCCAAGGTTTCCTGTAGTAAGAAGATATCCACCTTTGATTTTATAATCATCTCCCTGAGCGCCAGTTTTTTGGATTTGCTGGCGAAACCCCTACAATTCCAGGATGTGAAAATCATTTTAAACCATTGTCAGGGGCCTGCACTGCTCTAAGTGCCCCGGGAATTGATAGTTTACCATAAGCTACATCGTGTTTTGTTTGACTTGGGCCTTGGAAAGATTAGATTTCCTTCCTCTAGATTTCCTTTTTGGACACTGAGCAGAGTACTGACCTATTCCGCCAACAGAGTTTAAAATCTCAGGCTTGTTATCTAGGGATTTAAGATTATAGTGGCAGGAAGGAGGAGCGACTGAGGGGGGAGGCTCCTCATAAGGGCCATCATCATGATTCAGATCTAGGGAGGGGATAGCAGCCGAAATGATTTCAACATCATTTTCCATTTGATTTTCAGTATGCATTCCCATAAGATCATTATTTTCAATAATACATTTATTATTTTGTGTTTCAGAATTCAAGCAAGCATCTTTTATTTCAGAAGGAAAAGATGTATTGCTTGGGTCTAAACACATACCCTTTGAGTCCTCGACTTGAGAAGGATTTTGTAATTCTACCGCTTCCTTGCAGATCTCCTGAGTTGCTCCGTCGATCCCAGACACGATTGCAGCTTCTTCCCTACTGACCATATTGATTTGAATAGTATCCTCCGATGTTTTCCCTTCTTGCAAAGTATCCACCTCCATGGCCCCTTCTGATTGGAAAAGCGAAGGTTTTGTCCTCTAGCTTGTTTGGTTTTGATTCACTAACTTCTCTATCTGAGCAGTCGTCTTCTGATATCTCCTACGCCTTCTCCCTAAAGGGAATTCCTTAGCCAAGTGTCCATAGGCATGGCACCTATGGCATCTAAAAAGAAAATGTTCGTAATCCAAGGCCTGTTCAAAAACATACTCTTTATATTGAAGATTGATTTTTTTGCTAGACCTCCACGCGGGTTTAGACTGACTAGAATCCTTTCCATTGCTTTGTTCTGGGTTTGCAAGAATGACATATCCACTTCTAAGTATGTGCCCAACCTGTTCCCTATTGCTTTAAACACCGATTCCACCCAGAGAAAGGATGGCAGACCCAGAGCCCTAACCCACACAGGAAAAACATCTGTTTTTTCATGCATCACATCGAACATTGGGCTCCATTTGTTGAAAAGAATAGGTATGCTTCCGAAAGCCCAGTTCCTTCCTACCACCCAGACTATCGCTGCCTTATTATCGAAATGCACCATGAACCATCCTTTGGCTAAGGCCGAAACCTGAAAGCTTTTGATGAGATCTGACTTCCAGTTTTGATCTCCCCATGAATTAATATAATTGGTTGAGTATTTATACCCCCTCGCCCGACCTGCCAAAGTGCATTCAGCCACCTCCAACACCTCTTCTATCTGCACATCCATACCTAACACTAGATTTCCTTCGAGTTCCTATGAATTTATCGTCCTCTGTTTTTTTCTTTTCTCCCCAGTTTTCCTTGCCCCTTGGCCCTCTACTCTTGTTTGTTGACTCTGTTCAACCCTCTCTTGCAGGTCTTGCTCGTACCCCTGAATAGCAGACCTTGTCACATAGGTTGCTTTTACTGTTTCACTGGTCAAGACATTGGCTTTCTCGAGAGAAATCTGAGATGGATCTTGGTTCAGTAACTCTGTTCCTATATGATTCTTTTGTAGATCTGAAATTCTGTCAGTTCCTGCTACCCTCCATCCTTCACCCCTGATGGCGCTTCCCAATCCTTTTGCAATAGAAGCCCTGGTAACTGCCAATGCCTTCCCAGAACCCCCTACAAACCCTATTCCTAAAGACGTTCCGCTATTTACTATATCCTCAAGACCTCCTGAGAGAACTGGCCCTATAGAGAAACCCTTACCTTTGTGGCTTTGGACCCGGGGTTGAGAACCTGTATGTAGTTCAATCCCTTCCAATTTTCTTGACTACTGCACTCCCTTGCTGCCTTGATGGGTTGTTTCCTTCCCTTCCAAGTAAACTGTTGGTTGGGGTATTGTCATGCGGAAAGAGTTATGTTTGCGGACAAACCTAACCTCCCTAGGAGTCTAAGACTCTCTAGTGACAAA
>APFE030530062.1:42503-77406 GCA_000404065.3 Pinus taeda
TTGACCATGATTGACCATGATTTTAACCCCAAGGGACTTATATTAAACCCTAGGATCAATATTTTAAACCCTAGCAATAATATTATACCCTAGGAATATAAACCCTTAGATTAATAAACCTAAGGGATTGATATTATAAACCCAAGGGAATAATAAACCCAATGGATTAATATTAAAAACCCAAGGGATTATCTACCCTAAGGATTAATATTTTAAACTCAAGGTGTATAAACCCTAAGATTAATATCATAAACCCTAAAATAAACATGGTTGACCATGGTTGATTTTCATAGCTAGTGAGATAATCCTTGTCACAATGAAACATTGGACCATGGTTGACCATGATCAATTTTCATATTGAGACAATGTTTGTTACAATGGGATGTTGGATCATCTTTGACCATACTTGATTTTCATATTGACACAATCTTTCTCACAATGTGGCGTTGGACCATGGTTGATTTACATATTGAGACAATCTTTTTCACAACGCGATATTGGACCATGGTTCACCATGATTAACAATGATTGATTTTCATATTGAAACAATCTTTGCCACAAAGAAACCATGGTTAAATTAACAATACTTATCCATGGTCGACCTTGGTTGACCATGATTGACCATGGTTATTTTCATATGAAGACAATATTTGTGACAATGTGACATTGGACCATGATTGACCATGAATAACCATGGTTAACGATGGTTGACCATTGTTGATTTTCATATTGAGAGAATCTTTGTCGCAATGTTACATTTGACCCTAGATAACCATGATTATAAACCCAAAGGATTGATATTATAAACCAATGCGAATAATACATCCAAGGGATTAATACTAAAAACCCAAGGGAATAATATTAAAACCAAGGTAATAATATTAAACCCAAGGGATTAATATTATAAACGCAAGCTATATAAACCATAAGATAAATATTATAAACTCTAAAATAAACATGCTTGAGCATGATTTATTTTCATATTTAGACAACATTTTTCACAATACGACATAGGACCATGGTTGACCATGGTTGACCATGATTGATTTTCATATCATGTAAATGTTTGTCACAATGATACATTGGACCATGTTTTATTTTCACATCAACACAATCTTTGTCCTTATGCGATGTTGGACCATGGTTGACCATGGTCATCACAATGTGACATTGGAGCATGAGACATTCTTTTTCACAATGTGAACATGGTTAAAATAATTGTATGACTATGGTTGACCATGGTTTTGCTATGGTTAACTATGGTTTATCAAGATTGACTATGGTAGAACATAGTTTGCATATGACTCACCTTCATTAGACCAAGGTTTGACTATTGCCAATGATAGTTAAACATGATTGACTATCATGCTGAGCATGGTTTGAATATGGTTTGACGATGATGGACCCTATTTCGACTATGGTATCATTATAGTTGACCATGATTTCATTATGTTACTACTGAAAGGGTGGTTGTTGATGCTCAACTATTATTTCACTATGGCTAACTATGGACATCCACTACAGGCATCCATTTCAACAGTGACCATCCACCATAGTTCAATATAGTTCATTATGGTTGAAAATGGGTCACCTACTAATGGACCATGATGTTTGTGATAGCTATGGTTCACCATGGTAGTCATGTTGACTATTATTTACTATGATGCCCATGGTGACTGTAGTTGACCTTGTCAACCATAGTTAATTATAATTAACATGTTTTAATACATAAATTAATTTATAGCTAAGACATTATAAATGTGTGGAATAATATATTGCTAATGTACCATTCATATCGCATAAAACTTTTATTAAGGCTATTTAAATGATTTAATAATGTTTTCTACCTTTGTTGATATTATCTTAATGTCATAATTAAATATTAATGATATATTAAACACTAAATATTCATATATTAATTATGTATTAAGCAAGTATTGTATCAATAAACTAAATTAATGTTTAAGTTTATATGTTAATGTATTATTCTATATTTAAAATACTAAAACATTAGTATTATTATTTTAGTATTAAATATCTGTCTTATCATTATAGTATTAAAATAAAGTATTTACAAAGATATTATGTCAACTTAACCAATTAATATTAGTTGGTGTGAGGCTCCCTCCTAGGGTCCTCTAACTAAAAACTAAATTTCCCTAATTTTAAACACAATAAGATGGGAAATAACTTATTTATATCTAAACATTTATTTGATGATAATATACCATTAAAATTTGTTCACCACAAATTAAATAATTAAGAATTTCATTGCAACCATTTACATAAGTAATCAATAAACAAAGGAATACATGTTCCAATAGCTTAGTTGAGATGGTCATGAGCTCATGACTCTGTTGGGATTTCCTCTTGACTACTCGACTGGATTTGCATCACAGGAAACTAAGAAGTATATCCTAGTCTAGGTAACCTCCACAGGTTCCCTAGCCCTTCGAGCCTAAGTACAACCAGATGTAGTGTGTTCAAGTTTAACAAACACTCTCTAGATCTAAGTTTGTTTCTCTCCCTTCTCTTTCTCCACATCCCTCCCCCAAAACACAATCCTCCAAAACAAAATCAAGACCAAGGATCTCCCCTCTCCTCTCATCATCCTTCCCCTTCTATGCCTTTTCCTCCCATCCGCCTCAGCCACCTATGATTAAGGTCATGACTACCTCCTCATCCTTTCATTTAGTATCCTTGACCTTTCTTACCATATCTTTTCCCAAGTAGATTTGAGAAGACATTTTCAGGATAAGATATGTATATTTAATTTGGAAATTAATTGGAGAAGACCATATCTTCTCCCATGTAGATTTTGAGAAGACATTTTTGGGATAAAATTTTGATATTTAATTTGGAAATTAATGGGAGCAAACCATATCTTCTACCAAGTAGATTTTGAGAAGACAACTTGGGATATGGACATTTAAATTACAATAAATGGAAGGAGACCATATCATATCCAAAATTAAATTTGAGAAGGCAAGTTGGGAATTGAATAATAACAATAATAAAATTTATATTAGTAAACAAATTTACAATTTCACAAATGTAGGTATGTACCAATATTTCTTGATAACTGTAAGTCAATATTTTTAGGTACTTTAAACATTAATAAATATTTGCATGATAAGATTAAGTATGGAATTTCGATTGGTAAGTATTATTAATTAATATAATAATAATAATTAATAAATTATAATTATTAATTATTCATCAATTAATTAATTTAATTTATAATTATACTAAATTATTATTATTTTATTAATAATATTAATATTTATTTAATTTATATTGTATCAGATAATTAATTTATGCTTTTAATAATTAATATAATTAATATTAACATAATACGTTAATTTAATCATAAGTACCAAATAAATTTATTTCTCATGGATTTTATTTATTATAAAAGTATAAACTCATTTGTTCATAATTATTTTATTAATATATTTATAATATTAATTTACTTATTATTATAGTATAATTAATATAATTAATTTTTTATATATATTATAGAGAGAGAGGAGAGCGAGAGAGAGAGAGGTGAGTTTGAGATTAAAAGTTTATAATTTAAAATTTAAATCTAGGAAATTATTTATTTATTTTTTTAAATATAACTTGTTTTTCTCTATTTCTTACAAATTTGTATGTATTATACATTTGGGATTGTTGGGCCTCAGAAATGCCCTCATTTTCAACATATAACATCACCATTTATAAAGCATATTCTTGCACTTTCTACCATATTCATATCCATTTCCTGTAACTCATGCCTAAAACCATCTTTTCCATATCCTGTAAGGATGATTTTTCCATGATTTTCTAATGACAGTTTTTCTAAGTGCCTTTGTCATAGGGTTCCATCACCGAAATTCTTCCCAAGTTAGTGAAATTAATTACTAGAAGGTTCAGTACGAAATGAGATTGATCTACATGAAAATGTGATTTTTTAATCAAATGGTGAATAATATTGAAACTACGACATGTGGATTTTGTTCATAGCACCCTCATTTAGGTAACCCAGAAATGGTTTGGCACAATTCGACATTATGAGGAAGTTATGGTCAAGGGAAGGCTAACGAAGAGTCTAACTGAGGAAGAGTCAAAGGCTAAGGTAACCACAGACCAACCTTTTGACTTGGTAGCTAGCGGTACCAAGCCGGAGAGGGCTCTCTCCAAAGAATCACAGCCAATATGGCTGGATAGATTAGGGTTTTAGGCTAGATATATTATCTCAAGTTTTTTTTTATTTGATTTGATTGGGGTAGTCAGTTGATGAGTGAATTAGGTCAGAGAGTGAACTAGGTTAGGGAAAAAGAGAATTAGAATTAAAGACATATGATGGGACAAGGTAGACAAGTTACTTTCAGAATTTGTAGTATAGTGATGAAAGGGTTTAGATTGGTGAGATGCTAAAAAGAGCATGAAAATCTTGAATTCTTTCTAAACTTGTGAAATAAAACAAATTATGATGATTTTTCCAAAACAGAGCATAGAAGATGTATTCTACTTATCACACCTTGAAAATCAAACATATTTAAAGCGAAATGGATAGTGAAAGGTACAAAAAACTCACACATATGCAACTGAAGAGGAAACAATATCAAAATACCAAGCCACAGGAATCCCACCAAAATAGATGCAACTCATCCAATATATTTCATGCCAACATCTGAAACACTAGTACAACATCCAATAAAGTCCAACCTGTAGAATGACTGAAATATTACATGATATAGGCCTCAAAACCAACTCATCCTAGCCCGAGGTTTTGAATCTACGAAAAGAGGAGTGGTTACAACAAAAATTGAACTGATAGCTAGAGTGTATGGTGGTCAAAGTGAGTCATCCCTAACTTAAGCAAATTGATTCATTACAAGTCATGGAGGTCATTTACCTAACATACTTGCCCTAGGTAAAAATAAAAACATAATAATTACATCATCCACATCAATTACAACAGTAAAACAATGATTTCCCACAGGGGAAAACCAATTTTGTAGAAGAACTGTGAAAAATTGGGCCACTTGTCAAATGCGTAGCACCATGTTCAGACCCACTTTTTCTTGTCTTCTTGGCGTCAAAATTTAGCTCAAGATATCTCATTGGAAAGATTATCTTGTCTAATTTCCAAAAAATCCCTTGGTTTTTAAAATGGGCTTCTTTTGACCCTCCAAAGCCCCACTCGCAAGGCTACTCAAACACGTAGCACCTAGTCCAGAAATAAGGCAGAAACATGATGTTTAGGTGGTTTTCTTCCTTTATCAATTGTCAATTTTTCATTCCAGTACTAGGAACATGGTTCTCTGGGATGCCTAGTGTGCTGCGCATTTGACCAAACAGCTAACATGAAATTGCCTCAAAAAATAAAGGAAAGACAATTTTACGAAAAATGAGCCAAGAGTCTTTAAAATTGGGCAAGGAGCTCATGTTTGATGTGGCTTGGCATGGAGTGAATCCTCTACAAGTATATCAAGTTTCTTATTTTCTTCTTGGTGAGCTAAGGCTTCAATTACTGCCCTAGAAACCTTAATCTTTGCCTTCGCTATTTGATTTCTTCGGCTATAGTACTATGCCATCTTTCTCTGAATGTGAGTGTCCCTTTTAGCTTTGTCTAGGATATTTTCAAGATGGTTTTTCACCCTCTCAAGCCAATTCTCCCGTTCTCATTGATCATTTTTCGAAAATTGCTCATTTAGGGTGAGCTCATTAGCTAGTTCATCCTCTTTCTATTTTTCTAGCTCCAATGCTCTTTTTAGGCCTCTGGTCCTTGGCTTTCTTCTAGCCACATGTTCCTCTAGCTAGTCACTATATTCTCCATATGCTTCATGAAGTAAATCCTTAGCCTTTTCAGCCTCCCTCTTTACCTTGATGAAATGAATCTCCATGAGCTCATGTTTGGTGTCAAACTACTTGTTTTCCACCTCATAATAGGAGATGATGTATTTTTCCCTCTAGAAGTTGACCTGGAGCTCCTTGATGAGTGCATCCTTTTCTTTGATGACAATGTTTGTGCTCTCATTTTCATCATGCTCACTTAGGTCAACTAAGTCAAAATCCCACTCTAACTCATGGAGGTCCTCCTGCTGCTACTGGATCTTTGTCTCTATCATCTTTTCCTTGTCCTTCTGTACCTTCTTTTCTAATGAAGAAGGCAAGGCCCCTCCCACAATCTGTGGGGAAAACACTTTTCTATATCCCCTATGATACGTATGTATCAAAGTGCCCAAATAAGCCCCTTTAGGTTTGTTGGTCTCACCTTGCTCAATGTGTTCTTTCTCTTCGATTTCATATGTGTTAGGTGAATTAAAATGCTCATGGAATGGTGATGATGGAGGTTAAGGTGAGGCTGACTCATAAGATGAGGATTAATGATCTATGGGCTGAGATGGGGGAATGGAGGTGGAAGGATGAGATGATGAAGGGATGCTTTGAACATTCTGAGTAGATGAAGGAGTGAATATGGGATTAGCTCTGAAGGTACTCCATGCAATGTTGAGTTCCTTGAGATGATAAAGGACTATGATTTTAATGAGGGAATGATGAAAAAGACTCTTCATTTGATCTTTATACTCCCTCTTTTGGGTAATGTAGGCCATCTTCTCAACGCTTTGGAAATGATAGTAGGGTATATTGAGCATTTTTACCCTAGTGAAATGCATTAAAAGTCGGATATGATAAGAATAGAGCTTGTAAAACATACATTCACATGAAAATATTTCATAATAATCTTCATCATTGGGGCATATATGCTAAGGAGGTGTGAAAAAGGAAAATAGCCCCTTATTTCATTTCAGTACCTTGGTTTCATGTAAGGCTCATAATAATGCCTCTAGAAATCACCTTGTTTAAACAATTTCTACCCAACATCTAGGATGCCTGTGGCAGCTGATATAATGCTAGTAGATAGAGTAAAAGTGATACCTTCTAGAGTGTACTAGTTTTCTTGGAGTTTAGATATGAAGAGCCTAGTCAACTCAGGATGGTGTTGGACTACCTAAACTTGCTCACAAAAGTCATACCAACCTAGCCATTTGAAGGATGTCACAGTCATATGGGATGCTAAGAGTTCCCAGAGATCTGTGGCCTCAAATCTATGTATCTTGCCTCCTTTGTGATCTTTCTTGACCTCTATTTCTTATCTATCTATTTCCTCTTCCTCATTGTGTGGTTTGTATTTCTCATCTGCCATGGTGTTCAATATCAAACCCTAGGGAGGTGTAAGGTAGTGGGAATGTAGTTTTTTTTGGAAATAGGAAATGGGGAAGGGAAAATATTAAGATGATGGGTGAAGGTATATATGTAATGGAGGGGAATATAGGGTAGTAGCATGATAGCCTAGGGATGGGGAAAATTGTTTGCAATATAGGGGGTTTGGGATCTTAGGTAGTTGTATCACCTAGGACTTGGGGTTTTGGGACAAAGGGTTAGAGGGCATATGGGACAAAAAGGTTTAGGGAAAGGGAAGGAAGGTGTAGAGGAGTGTATAAAAGGGGTTGAGAGTGCAAGGTAGTTTTTGGGGGAGATCTAGGGTTTAGATACAGAATTAAACCAAATCTTCAATTAAACCTTTCAAACATTTTGGGAGTGACTTGAGGAGGAAGAAAGACACACTCCTTAGCTAATACTTACTTGTTTGGAGGTTGAATGCACTTTGGAGGAGTTGAGGAGGTGATTGTAGCCTTTCTGGACAAATGTGCAGCACCAATGTAGAGTGCACGACGCCTCAGGAAAGAGTGCAATGACTTAAGGAAACGCGCAGCGCCTTAAGGAAAAGTGCAATGCTGGGTAAATGCACAACACAAGAAGAGGTTGAATGCACTTTGGAGGAATTGAGGAGGTGACTGTAGCCTTCTCAGGCAAACGCATAGTGCCAATGTAGAGTGCACAATGCCTCAGGAAAGTGGAAATGACTTAAGGAAACACGCAGTGCCTTAAAGAAACGTGCAGCACTGGGTAAACACACAATGCCAGAAAACAATGCACAACACCAGAAGAGAATATGCAACACATGCTCTGTTATGCTGGTTTTCGCCCTAAATTATGAAAAGGGTCTCTTGGGGTTTGCTCAATCAGTGGTAAGATGAAAATGAAGTTAAGTTTGAAGCCAAGAAGTCCTTTATAGCTAAGTGAATTCAATGTTTCAAATTTAAAACCCGCTTTCTAATGTTTCATTTCACCTTTTTGACCTCTTTGCTAATTTCCTTTCTGATTGTTTCCTTTGCAGGTGGATGATGCTAAAATTTTGGCAATATTTACTTTTGACTTTTTCTTGGATGATATTAGCAATAGAGTTTGAGTAAACAACTAGGAATGGTGACTTATTACATATGATAAACATAAAATTACATAAATAAATAAAATTATTACATCTCTCTTTTTGAAATAAAATTACAATCTGAAACAAAACCTTTACTTTTGTAATAAAAATTAGAGCTCTGGAAACCATAGTTACATGCTTGCAAATCCTTTTTGAATGAAAAAGGGTTATTATTGCTTTCACTCTCATTCTTTTTTGGCCTTATGCAGTGAATGGTGTTTTTATTGGACCTTGGAGGAAGAAACCTAGTGACCTAATGGGACCTTCAATAACCAGACTTCATGTAGACTTGACTGACATAAGACATGATAAAATGAACGTTTAAAATGAATATATGCTTAGTAAGACACAGGAAGGTGGGCCAGAAAATATTGATTTTTTGAGGGAGAGTGGGATTTTGACTTGGGATACCATGGGTGAGTAAATTTTTTGCATGAGGACCTAGGTGGATTGATAAAAATTTCAACATGGGACACTAATATGATATAAAAGGGGATTTTTGATCAATGATGGTAGTATGAAAATGTTGACACTAACATCAGCCTTATTAGGGATGGAAGCTCCTTGGAGGTGTCACGAACACCGTAAACTAAGTGCCTAACCATGTGGGCCAATACGGTCAAAAACTTACAACCGAACTGAACACTGAAAACACACACACTGCAAACTATAAACCAGATGTTGAATGATGCTTAGCTAGCAAGCTTATTGAACACTTATCCTACACTAATTTACTGCAAAATCACTAAACCAAGGGATACTAAAGTGCCAAATCAACCAATCAAGCACTTTTCCTAATGATGAGGTTGTTTGACGATGCTTGAACCAGAACATAATTAGAAATTCTACCAACAATATATACACATAATACCTCTGGCTCTGTAAATGAAATCTGGTTTGTCTTTAAAAATAAGAAAACATTCCATATATGATGCTATAGGATCATAAAAACCATATTCTATCTACTTCCCCAACTCATTAACGTATGCTCTCGGCTGGAGATTGTCACATCACTATTGTAAATCAAAACATCCTTCAATCCAACCATCCAAGGCCAACCTTACCTTTTCTTCTTTGGTAGGAGAGAGAGTTTCCAAGAACTGTTTAGGATCTTGGAAATCATATGATCCAATCTGAACATCTAATAGTTCAATTTCATTTTCTAATCTTTCAGCGACTAAACCAAGAAAACAATTTTTACTTTCAGGTGTGAGTCGACTGGATTTCAAACAACGAAATACTAATGTTGAGAAATTCTGATCTATCTAAAATTCTGCTAACTCATTCATTGAAGTTAGTAATATTTCACCAAATAAAGGATTTGCCAAATACCTTGTCATCGGTGATTACCATCAATGCTTTGAAATCTTGATTATTTCGCAATGAAGTCACTCTGAACTTTGAAGCTTGGGATCTTTAATAATGGAGTGGCCAACGGCTTTCCACCATCAACAACCAGATCTAAACTTTGTCGCACACCTAGCGAAAATGAATCTTTCATTCCCCAGCAACGACGTTAGTATGTTATCACTCCTCTAGATCTCCAACGCTGAGGAAGAGTCTAGTTGTGGTAACCACAGACCAGCCTTTTGACTTGGTAGCTAGCCCTACCAAGCCGAAGAGGGATCTCTCCAAAGAATCACAGCCAAGGGGGTTCGATAGATTAGGGTTTTAGGCTATATATAGTAGATCAGGGTTTGTTTGATTTGATTTGATTGGGGTAGTCACTCGATGAGTGAATTAGGTCAGAGAGTGAACTAGGTTAAGGCAAAAGAGAATCAGAATAGTAGACATCTGATGGGGCAAGGTAGAAAATTTACTTTAACACTTTGTAGTATCCTGATGAAAGGGTTTAGACTGGTGAGGTGCTAAAAAGAGCGTGAAAATCATGAATTCTTTTTAAACTAAAGAAATAAAACAAATTATGATGATTTTCCCAAAATAGAGCATAGAAGATGTATGTTGCTTATCAAAACTTTAAAATCAAACATATTTAAAGTGAAATGGATCATGAAAGGTTCAAAACATTCACACATATGTTACTGAAGAGGAAACAATATCAAAATACCATGCCACGGGAATCCCACTAAAATAACTACAACTCATCCAATATATTTCATGCCAAAGTTTGAAACATTAGTACAACATCCAATAGAGTCCAACCTATAGAATCAATGAAATATCGCATAATATAGGACTCAAATCCAACTCATCCTAGCCTTAGGGGTCGAATGCATGAGAGGAGGAAAAGTTACAAAAAAAATTGAACTGATAACTATAGTGTAGGGTGGTCAAAGTGACTCATTCCTAACTTAAGGAAACTGATTCATTACAAGTCACGGAGGCCATTTACTTAAGGTAATTACCCTTGGTAATAATAAAAACATAATAATTAAGTCAACCACATCAATTACATCAGTAAAACAATTATTTCCCATAGGCAAAAAGTAATTTTGTAGAAGAACAGTGAAAAATTGGGCACGTGTCAAACGGGCATCACTAGTGTCAAACGCAAAACGCCATGTTCATACCCACTTTTTCCTATCTTCCTGATGTCCAAATTTAGCCAGGATAGCTCATTAGAAATATTATCATGTCTAGTTTCCAAAATGGCCCTTGGCTTTCAAAATGGGCTTGATTTTAACCTCCAAAACTCCATTCTCCCAAGGCTACTCAAACGCGCAGTGCCTGGTCTAGAAATAAGGTAGAAACATCATTTTTAGGTGGAATTTTGCCTTTCTCACCTGCCAGTTTTGCATTCCAGGGCTAGAAACATGGTTTTACTAGATGTCTTGGTCCTTTTGAATCCACTGGTGGCTTCCATTCATCCAAAAGATTCCTCAAAAAAGTGTGTAGTGCCTAGGGCATTGCAAGTTTGACCAAACAACTGATATGAAATTGCCTCAAAAAGGACAGGAAAGACAATTTTACAAAGAATTAGCTAAGAGTCTTTTAGCACCAAAACAAGGGTTTACATTTTTCGTAGTCATGGTCTTAGATAAGTGTCAAGTCACCCTATGTTTTAATGGGTAGGTAATAGGTTAGGAGTCTCAAAGGTTTCAATTTTTGTGTCCAAATAAAGGCCAACAACCTTATCCCATGTTTCATGAGTCTTATATTCTTTTTAGAAACTCATAGCTTAAACCATTTTTGAAAAAATTTTGAATTAGCCCTGAAACCACGTTTTCATAGTGCAGACAGTGTAAATTGTCTATTTTGCGCTACGAAAACACTGCTCTTTTTGTATCGCTTTTTCTTGCACGCTACGAAAGTGGGAATTTGTAGAACAGTGTTGTCAAACATCAATCTGTTCACATTCCGTTAAAATTTTCATTATTATCTGTCACCTAGGAGTTAGTCTTTAAGCATGTCACCATCCAAACTCATCATTTCAAATTTAGGGTTCATTATGTTAGATATTTTTGAATTCGAAAGGGCTAGCTAGTCTCATCATTTTAGTTTGCGTGCAAACCATCAAACAAAATTGTTTTCGAACAATAAGCTTTGGTAATCTTCCACCAAGGTTTTCCTCATCCATAATTCAGGCGAGGCTGACCACGATTGGCAAGCGAGGCTGATCAATAGTATTTCAAGCGAGGTTGTTTTTTGTTATAGGAATTCAGAAGGGAAGATGAAAGAGGAAAAGAAACATCACAGGTCTGGTCATTTCTCAAGAACAGAGCCTAAAATCACTGAGGTCTTAATAAAAGACGAAGCAATTGTAGAAGCCTTCAAGAAAGCAGGATGCTAGAAGTTCTCTAAGAAATTGCAAGGAGGACATACTCAGGTGACAAAGGAGTTCGCACTACATTTCACTGGCTCCAGCACAAAGGTCAGAATGTTGAACATGCAAATTTCCCCAGAGGTCATATCGCTGGTGACAGAAATTCCTAGGGGGTAAGAGACATGGTTCAAAATCTTTAGATTCGACATGGAACCATGTAAGGTGTTCCTAAAGCCAGAGTTTTCAGAAACCGACTTAACCAAGGTAGTACCCAAAGACTACATCAAGGACAACTATACCAACTTGCTCTTCAACATTCAACGTTATTTCACCTGTGAAAGTAGATATCAAAAGGTTTATTCATATAATTTTAAACTCCTGTTACATTTTACTAGTATGATTTCTCTAGATTTGCCTTACTTCTTATTTTGAAGTGTAGCTAAGATGGCAAATAAAGTATAGTGGAAATCCCAAGGATGTGAAACTTCCCTGTTTCATCATGGTCTAATTAAATTGATAGTTCTAGACGAGCTCAAAAGGTTCAACAAAGATTGGTCTTCATTTTTTTTTGTATGTGTCTTTGAAGCATAAAAACAAGGTGAAGACACTAGCCCTAGGGTTAAAGGAAATCCATTAGCAGAAACCAACATGTCTGTAATGTCCAGGGAAAAAAGGCATGTTAAGTTAAAGCCTAGGAAGCAGGTGAAAGAGCAAGCAAGCAAAACCCCAGCAGCCATTCTTGAAATTCCTAAATCTACCAAGGAAAAGATATGTGAGGTTAAAGGAAAGACACAAGAGTAGTCAACCATCAAACCAGTTCAAAAGAGATTGACTAGAAGCCAAATTGCAAAGGGGAAAGGGAAAACGGTGATCTCGGGAGAAGGTTCAAGCTTGAAGGGTGATTTAAATGATATCATAAAGGCCATTGACATTACAGAATCCCCTTTGGTGTAGGCAAATGTGACAAAATTTGATCAAAGGAAGTCGAAGAAAGTGAAACCCTCCAAGAAACTGGAATTTGATGATGATGTTACAACATTTGTTTTTAAACGTAGAAAGCCCTTAACCAGGCAATCCAAGAAGATGCAAGAGTCTAATGTTGAATTGGAGAGAACAGAAGAAGCCTTTGTTGTTCAAGAGGAGTTGATAGACTTACCATCTCTAAGACCTGAAGGAGACAAAAACACAGTTCTTGCCACTCAAATAGAAAAAGCCATTTATGAGCTTATGGAAGAAAGGTTAAAGGCTACCAACAATGAAATTTCTAGACTAAGAGGGAGAGCAGGAGAGTGTGCTACTGAAAGGAAAAATTACAAAAGGATGAAAGCTCTCTGGGAAGCTGAAAAGGTGTCCAAACCAGAAATAGTAAGCAATGAAACTCAATACTTCAACTGGACTGTTCCTGCAATCAAAGCAGCTAGATTTGTAAGGAAGATTAATGCTCAGCTGAGAGCTACAAACAGGGGATTGAAGAGGCAAATTGAAGATCTGGAAATACAACTAACCAAATCTAGAAAAGGGTCTACAACAATAATGAAACAGGGTGTTGAAAAGAGGTAGTGAAGGAGATATATTAAAACAATTTTGGCACACAAAAAGAATTTTGGCATATAAAGGAAGAAAAGTTGTGAAGAAGAACATCTATAAGGGTAAGTGATTTTGATTTTTGGTTGATTATAATGGTCTTCTTGGAATTTTGAAAAAACTCCCAAATTACAGATTTTTGCAGGCCATGTTGAAAAAAGAACATACACAGCAGTTTCGTAGCGTGCTACGAAACTACTGAAGATGATCATTTAGCAGTTATGGATGCTTTATGGAGGTAAGATTGGATTAGTTCAAAATTTTGAGGTCGCTGGTAGACATGGGATCATGTATGAAGTCTCAGCTAGCAGCGGTGTAGATAGCAAAGCTTCGAGGAGTATTTCATCAGTAATATGAAGGTTGTGCTACGAAAATAAAGTATTTTCATAGCACAGTCATGTTTCATCCTCTACATGATATGCTCGAGTTTCCCTTTTGCACAGGTGGAAAATTATGTTTCAATGGATTATTAATGCATGCCACCTATACACTAGCAAAACTATTTGAAGATAAGCATAAAGGGTTAAGGACCTTAAAAGGAGGAACTCTGTTTCCTAGATTTTAGTACAGCTAGGTCATGACTCAGCATGTTTTGCAACAACATTGTGGACATCATCAAGCTCGAAGACATGGGTTGGCAGTTGATTAAAGATTGTATTGAAAGCATGTTTTATGAGTTTCACTCCTATTTGTATTAGAACTCTTAAAGACAATTAACTGTCAAATTGTAATTAAGTAGTTTGTTTTGTGAATGATAGGTGTCTAAGTTATGAATTTGAATTCCTCTAAAGGTGGATCATAGTATCCAAGGATGTAAAACTGTATATAGAGCTTGAGAATCAAACTCCTCAAGGTTGGTAATTTCATTGGAAAAAGAAAGTTGTACGAGAGATTTTTCAGCGTAAATCATAAGATCTATCGTTTGTCGACGCATTTCGAACCAACTAGTGTGGTTCATCATCAGGACAAGTTGAAGAACCAGATCCAGCATTGCATGTTAAATAGCTTGAGCAGAGCCTCCAAAGGCTAACTAGGCTAACGGCTAAATTGGAGGCTCTTCTCAAGCTATTTAACATGCAAAGCTGGATCTAGTTCTTCAACTTGTCTTGACGATGAACCACACTAGTTGGTTTGAAACGTGTCGACAAATGATAGATCTTGTGATTTACGCCTAAAAATCTCTCATAAACCCGATATGGATCACAAAAGCCTCAACTAAACAAAAGAAAGTTTTTTTATTTTAAGAAATTTTGGTTTTCATACTTAATACAGAGATCAGTTTGACTACTCAAGATTCACAAGGAGTTTATGCATTTGATGTTCTTATGGCTTTCTTCAATTACTTATTTGTAGTGGTATGAGCTTGTGATACTTAGAATTCATTGGGAAATGCTCTAACTTCCTTCAGATGCTTGTAAACTATGTTGATTCACTGTGTTACTATTTTACTTATAAACCTAAACTCTAAGTGCCTTGACTTCCATGTTTTGTTGATCATGTTGTTTTGTTGAAGACTATCTTGACTGCATAGCCCAAGGGATGTTTGCTAATAGTTGATTCAACCAGTTATACACTTTTGTCCATTTTTATTCCTAGAGTTAGCCATCTAATCATTAATAAAAAATCTTAAACCTATTGAGAGAGCCCTCTCAGGTTGAGGAGTCTAAGCCTCAACCAAAAGATTAGTTTGAAAGAGTTACTCATAGTCTACTTGATCAGCGGCCTATCAGGGTCAAATTTTGTGATAACAGAGTCTTCAACATTGGGGAAGGAGCTGATTTTTGATGTGGCTAGGCATGGAGTGAAGCCTACACAAGTATATCAAGCTTCTTCTTTTCTTCTTGGTGAGTTAGGGCTTCAATTCTTGACCTAGCAGCCTTGAGCTTTGCCCTTGCTATTTGATTTCTTCGGTAATAATACTTTGCCATCTTTCTCTGAATGTTAGCATCCTTTTTGGCCTTGTCTAAGAGCTTTCCAAGATGGTTTTTCACCCTCTCAAGCCAATTCTCCAAGTTCTCATTGATCATTTTGGAAAATTTGTCATTTAGGGTGAGTTCATTAGGTAGTTCAGCCTCTTTTTGTTATTCTAGCTCCAATGCTCTTTTTAGGACTCTAGTCCTTGGCCTTCTTCTAAGCACTTGTTCCTCCAGCTGGTCACTATATTCTCTATATGATTTATCAAGTAAAGCCTTAGCCTTTTCAGCCTCCCACTTTACCTTGATGAGTTGAATCTCCATGAGCTCATGTTTGGTCTCAAACTGCTTGTTTTCCTGCTCATAATAGAAGATGATGTATTTTTCCCTCTGCAAGTTTACCTCGAGCTCCCCTATGAGTGCATCCTTTTCTTTGATGACAATGTTTGTGCTCTCATTGTCGTCATTCTCACTTACTCCAACTAAGTCAAAATCCTGCTCTGTCTCATGGAGGTCCTCCTGCTGCTGCTGGATCTTTGTCTCTATCATCTTTTCCTTTCCCTTTTGTACCTGCTTTGCTAATGAAGAAGGCAAAGCCCCTCCCACAATATGTGGGGAAAACACATGCATATTTCCCCTCTCATAAGTATGTGTCAGAGTGCCCAAATCAGCCCTTTAGGTTTGCTGGCCTCGCCCTGTTCAATGTGTTCTTGCTCTCTGATTTCATCTCTCTTAGGTGAATGAAAATGCTCATGGAATGGTGATGATGTAGGTGATGGTGAGGATGACTCATCAGATGAGGATGAATGATCTATGGGCTGAGATGGGGGAATGGAGGTGGAAGGATGAGATGATGAAGGGATGCTTTGAACATTCTGAGTAGATGAAGGAGTGAATATGGGCTTAGCTATGAAGGTAGTCCATGCAATGTTGAGTTGCTTGAGATGATAAAGGACTATGATTTTAATGAGGGAATGATGAAAGAGGCTCTTCATTCGATCTTTATACTCCCTCTTTCGGGAAATGTAGGCCATATTTTCGATAGTCTGCAAAATATATTAGGGTATATTGAGCATTTTTACCCCAGTGAAATGCATTAAAATATAGATATGATAAGAATAGAGCCTAGAAAATCTACCTTCACATGAAAAATATTTGATAATAATCTTCATCATTGGGGCATATCTATCAAGGAGGTGTGAAAAAGGAAAATAGACCCTTCTTTCATTTCGATACCTTTGTTTCATGTAAGGCTCATAATAATGCCTCTCCAAATCACCTTGTTTAAACTATTTCTCCCCAACATCTGGGATCCCGGTGGAAGATGATATAATGGTAGTAGATAGAGTAGAAGTGATACCTTCTAGAGTGAACTTGTTGTCTTGGAGTTTAGATATGAAGATCCTAGTCAACCGAGGATGGTGTTGGACTCCTTGAACTTGCTCACAAAAATCATAACAGCCTAGCCATTTGAAGGATGTCACAGTCATAGGGGATGTTAAGAGTTCCCTGAGATCTGTGGGCTCAAATATGTGTATCTGGCCTCCTTTGTGAGCTTTCTTGACCTCTGTTTCTTCTCTATTTGTTTCCTCTTCCTCATTGTGTGGTTTGTTTTCCTTATCTACCATGTTGTTTAATATCAAACCCTAGGGAGGTGTAAGGTAGTGGAAATGTAGTGTTTTTTGGAAATAGGAAATGGGGAAGGGTAAATATGAAGATGATGGGTGAAAGGATATATGTAATGGAGGGGGATACATGGTAGTAGTATGGGAGCATGGGGATGGGGGAAATTGTTTGCAATATAGGGGGTTTGGGAACCTAGGTAGTTGTATCACATAGGACTTAGGGTTTTGGGACAAAGTGCTAAAGGGTATCTGGGATAAAACAATTTAGGGAAAGGGAAGGAAGTGTAGGGGAGTGTATAAAATGGATTGGGAGTGCAATGTAGTTTTTGTGGGAGATCCCAGGTTTACATATAGGATTAAAGCAAATATTCTATTAAAGCTTTGAAACACTTTGGGAGTGACTTGAGGAGGAAGAAAAACACATTCCTTAGCTGATACTTACATGTTTGGAGGTTGAATGCACTTTGGAGGAGATGAGAAGGTGAATGTAGCCTTTCTGGACAAACGGACAGCGCCAATGTAGAGTGTGCAATGCCTCAAGAAAGCACGCCATGACATAAGAAACTACACAACACCTTAAGGAAACACAGAATGTCGGGTAAATGCACAACACAAGAAGAGAATGTGTAGCGCCAAAAGAGAACGTGCAGCCCCTGCTCTGTTCTGCTGGTTTTCGCCATGAACTGTGCAAAGGGTCACTTGGGGTTTGCTCAATCAGTGGTAATTGGCAAATGAATCTATGTTTGAAGCCATGAAATCCTTGATAGTTGATTGAATTTGATAATTTAAATTTAAAAATCACTTTCTAATGTTTCATTTCACCTCGCTGACCTCTTTGCTAATTTCATTTCTGAATTTTTCCTTTGCAGGTGGATGATGCTGAAATTTTGGAAATATTTACTTTTGAATTTTTCTTGGATGATATTAGCAATAGAGTTTGAGTAAATAGCTAGGAATAGTGACTTATTACAAATGATAGACATAAAATTACACAAATAAATAAAATTATTACATCTCCCTTTTTGAAATAAAATTACAATATGAAACAAAACATTTACTTTTGTAATGAAAATTATAGCTTTGGAAACCATAACTATATGTTTCAAAATCATTTTTGAATGAAAAAGGGATATCATTGCATTCACTCTCATGCTTTTGTTGGCCTTATGCAGTGAATGGTTTTTTTACTGGACCTTGGAGGAATGAAGCCTAGTGACCTAATGGGACCTTGAATAACCAGACTTCATGTATACTTGATTGACATAAGACATGATGAAATGAGCCTTTAAAATGAATGTATGCTCAGTAAGGCATAGGAGGGTGGGCCAACAAATATTGATTTTTTGAGGGAGAGTTGGATTTTGATTTGGGCTACCATCATTGAGTAAATTTTTTGCATGAGGACCTAGGTGGAATCATAAAAATTTCAACATGGGACACTAATATTATATAAAAGAAGAGTTCTGATCACTGATGGAAGTATGAAAATATTGACACTAACAAGCCTGAAGAATGTCCCTCGAAGCACTTTCTCAAATCCTAGCAGTAGTTGAGGTATCCTCCTCTCAGGAAGAGTTCGTCCTGACTGCATTCAGGAAGTTATCTATTTCTCCACATTTGGAAGGGGATTTTGAAGTCTCCCTTGATTGCTCTTGCCTATCTACCAAGGAGATTGAGAAATCATATACCAAATATGATAAGGAGAACCCATTTGAACCTGAGATCGAAGAACTTTCACCATGCCCAGTAGAAAGCCTTGTATGCATTCGACAGAATAATTATCCAAGTTTTCCTCACATGAACGAGGAGGAATTTCATAGTGGTTCAAATGAGAAAATGAGCCAATGCCACCCAGATTACATCGAGTATTGGTTCCAAATAAAAATCCATTCAAATTGTTACTCTCATCTTCAAATACTCTTTGTATCACGTCTTTCGAACCTGCTTAGTTTTCATGCTCATGTACATTCTATAGTTATATGTTAAATCTGAGCAGGAATGTATCTTTGTACTTGATCTGCACATGGCTTCATTGGAAGTTATCTTTCACTTGAAGGAGGACATATTTTCTTCAGTGTAGTAGGAAAGTTAGCATTGTAAATAAAAAAATAAAAATAATAAAGAGAAAAGTAAATCATTTTGTGAAAACCAGCTTGTCTGGCGCAACTAGGAAAGGATTTTTCTTGAAAACTAGGTAACTCGCATGCAAGGTTCCCAATAAAGTTTGTAAATTTATATGAGTTCTTCACATCATGTATCTTCCAAATCATTATGTGTGTACTCGAGTTGGTTGATGTGGGATTCCATAAGGCCCACCTGGTGCCAAGCCTTGTCTCATTGACATCAACACATTATGTGGGGTTATGGTTAGGGTTATATAAGGTACATGGGAGCCTGCATGCCTTAATGGCAGGTATCCTTATCATTTACTAAGGAAATACATCAATGTTTCTTATTGGATGAATTCTGCAGTCCATTCGACTTCGGAAAAACCATTCATGGCTAGTAGAATGTAGCTAGTGCCTTGATTCCCATTAACATCAAAGGTGGGATATCTTGCATTCATTAAAAATATCTCGAATGGTCAGTAATCCAATGATTATTTCTTATGTTCTACATTGACACCATTTTCACATATGAAATATTTCACATGGGTGTGTAGCGATTGAATACTATATGGCTTTGAGATCCCAATAGATAGTTGCAGTAGTTTGGCTTTTCATATTAGCATTCCATATTCATTTGTAGCAGTTGTTGACACCTAATCAGAGGGATTGGGTGTAAAACTGTAATTAATATAAAGAAATAATAGAGAAGATAGAGAATCATCAGGAGATTAACCAAACAGTCACTCCCTCTTGTATATAATAATGAACAACCTGAATGAATAATATGAGTTTTGATTTGAGGAGTTACCTCCTGGTCTGACATGGTATTAGAGGAGGTGCCATTTTTTGGCTTCCTTTTTAATTTGTAACTCCTATTCTGTTTTACCTTTGTTTTGCATCTTTTGCAAGTTGACATCTCTTTCAAAACCCTGCAAAATATCATTCATTGTTGTTGCATCGAATGGCGCATTAAAGTCAAAAGTTCTGTAGTAACTTGGATTTCCTCCATTGGGCCAGATCTCAAATGTCATGAACCTGCATATATAAATATTCTCGGGCCCACTTTTAATTGCATATCGCTAGTCTCTTTGCCCTGAACAATACCGCTTCATGTTTGCGATGCTATCATACCCTTCATTAACCCTTTCATATTTGAAACCCCACATAAATTTTATTATTCACCGCACATCCCTTTTCATATAAACTACAAATGGTGATGACGTAACCCTATCGGACATAGTTCCCAAGGTTTCACTTTATCGAGCTCGTTCTCCACCGTTGATCTCAATCTCAAGATCCAACGACTGACATCAATTTCGGGTTGACTACATACACGAGAATTGCCCACCCAAAATGTGCGCTTTTCTCTCTCCTGGGGCTCATTATCCACCGTAGATCTCAAATCCTAAGATCTGATAGTATATAGTGATTTTGGGTGGACAACTTGAACGAGAGTCACCCGCCCGAAATGAGCGGTTTTTCTCTCTGCTTTAGATGCTACATGTCCACCGTGGAATGGAATCGGGCACTCTCCACTAAATACCACTTACCATTTCTCATCCACCCAAAATCCCGCTTATCGCTTTAAAACCACTCTCCATCTTGGTTAACACCCTGACTGGATTTGCTTGCGATAACCGTTGATCGCCTACCATCGACAACCCTCCTCTGTATTTCTCTTCCGCTCATCTTCGCTGCTCATCTCCGCCATTCATCTCTGTCATACATAGCAGCAAAAGAACTATAGCTCCAATCAGACTTTGGTATTTGGGTGAACGTTGAATGTTGTTAAGTTGAACATTGTTGGTATAACAATCATTTTACGAGTAAAATTTTGCGACAGCAATATTTTTCTCCACTATACATAGATTTCACAATGCATTCAATTATATCTATTGTGAGAGTAGTTCTGAATGGAAAGGAGAATTATCCTAAATGGTTGCAGAAAATCCAACACACTCTCATTTTTAATGAGCTATGGAAAGGAGTGTGTGTTGGAGAAGGAGACGAAGTGCCAGTCTAGCCTAGCTCAGACAAGGAGATTGCCAATTGGGAAAATAAGAATAGAAAAGCCTATGCATTGATTGTAGCATCAGTAAGTGAAGAGGTGAGTCAACACATTTCGCCATTTTAAAATGCATTCAAAGCCTTACAAAAGTTGAAGGAACTCTATCATTCACACTCTGCACTTGAAGTTGTTCAATTCATGATTAAACTCTTCACCCTTGAATTACAAAATAATGATCCTCTTACTCTTGCATCTGAAGCAAAATCTATAATCCATGATGTCAAAGTCACTAAGGTTGAATTGGATATTCCTTTGATCGCTTCTCAAAATGAACTTTATCCTACTTACTCTAATTATCTTGAGTCATTGTAAGCAAATGGAAATCTCAAAGATATTACCTTTGACTCTCTTGTAAAAAAAAATTGCTGAAAGAGAGAAAGCTTTTGGAAAGAGGACAGCCCCTGAATCTTTTGAAGAGGTTATGTGCCTTGCTCATAAAGAAAATAATCTTGCCCAAGATTGTTCCAAAGGAAGAGGTGGTCGAAGAGGAAAAGGAAGATATTTCAGAGGCAGGGGGGGCAGACACTCTTAAGGAGAGAAGTCAGATTTGCACTACATACGCTGCAAAAGAAATGGATCACATGATGCCTCCACATGCAAGTTACCTTGGGACAAAATTGACCAGCAAAGAAACTAACCCAAAGGTAAAACTAATGACAATGAAAAAGGTAAAGCCCCTAAATCCACTCATTATGTTGTGGCATAATGTAATATTGGAGTAAATGAAGACTTATTTAATGCTTCACTTGCTCTTCGAAAAATGATTGGTTGCTTGATTTAGGAGCAACTTGCCACATGACCCATAGAAAAGATTATTTTGAAAAATTTACTGACAATGTTGATGGAGCAGTATACTTTGCAAACCAATCAAAACTCAAGCCATCGGGACTTGGCACAATCAGGCTTAAACTGCCTGGTCTTCCAGACTTTCTTTTGCATCTTTTTCCATATCTCCCACAGCTGAGGAGAAACTTAATGTCCTTGGTCCACATCTGCCAGCAAGGTCACTCCATTCATATGTTTGGTGGCAAGCTTGAGGTGAGAAAAGCATCTGACCACCCACTTGTCATGATAGGGATAGTAGAAGAAAGGCTTCTCAAGCTACATGGTAACTCTGCTCGTGCACAAAATTTCTCATACAATTCTCATTATGAAGAAGGTAAAATTCCATCAAGTTTATTATGGCATGCTAGATTTGGACATTTGAACCATGACAACCTTCGCTTGTTGAAGAAAAATGGTGTTACTAGCTTGCCTACAATTCCTAGGAAACTTAAGCAATGTGATGCTTGCATTCTAGGAAAGCATAGAAGACAGTCTCTTTATGATTCACATTCAAGAGCACATAGAAAACTTGAACTCATTCATTCAGATTTATGTGGTCCAATGCTTGTTCCTTCTACAAATGGAAATAAATATATGACGACATTTATTGATGACTACACCAGAATGTGTTGGGTTTATTTATTGAAGAAAAAATTTAATGCTTTTCAAACATTCAAGAACTTTTATGCATGGATTGAAAATGATGCACAATCTCATATTGGCTCCATTCACATCGATAATGGAAAAGAATACACTTCAAATGAATTTAAAAACTATCTTCACCAACATGGGATCAAACATCAAACAACTGTGCCTTATAATCCCCAACAAAACGGTGTAGCCGAAAGAATTAATAGGACAATCTTAAATATGGTACGGTCCATGTTGTTCTTCAAAAATGTAAAAATGATGTTTTGGGTTGATGCAGTTCTATGTGTTGTATATGTAAAGAATATATGTCTATCTAATGCTATTAGAAACAAGTCTCCTTATGAAATGTGGTATGGGCAGATTCCTTCAGTAAAGCATCTCAGGGTATTTGGTTCCACCTATTATGCCTTGATACCAAAGGTACATAGAATCAACTTGGCGCAAGAAGTGATAAGTGTATCTTCCTGGGGTATTCAAACACCTCCGAAGCATACCATGTCTATGATGAAGTCAACAAAAAGCTTGTTGTATCTAGAGATGTAATCTTTCTCGAATCATCCAAAACTGACAATGTTGTTGAAAGGCAACTTGATCGCTTGGATAGATTCACAAATGCAAAAATCATTTCAAGAATTTGATAATCAGATTCCACATATTGAAGGGGGGATCCCTATACTAGATCAACCCGTGGAATCTTCTTCTGAAGCACTCTCTCCTCTACATGAAACTCCAACAACGGGTGATACTTTGAGTGATGTGATTGATAGAATTGGGAGACTCAATCAATGGAGCAACCTACACCATCTAAGAAAGGTCCTCCAAAGCGGCTGACAAAGACACTTGAAACTGTTCATCTTGATGAGGTTGGAAAGACAGGAACTAGAATTTCAAACCAGAAAAATGGAGGTAATGTAGATGACTCTGATTCACCTGTTGATATCGATGTTTCTTATGATTGTGAATTCAATCTGTCTACAAATTTTGAACCAACCTCCTTCAAAGAATCTGCTTCTCATGATGAATGGAGAGAAGCAATGCAAAATGAGTATGATGCCGTGATAAAGAATCGCACTTGGAAGCTGGATGATCCTCCATTGGGAACGGAACCAATTGGCTGCAAGTGGGTCTACAAGAATAAGTATAAAGCTAATGGCTCACTTCATAAGCACAAAGCCAGGATTTTGGAAAAAGGTTTTGCACAGAAGGAAGGGGTCAATTATGAGGATAATTTTTCCCCCACAACAAAATGGGCTACCATCGAGACACCCTTTTCCCTAGTAGCTCAGAATGGTTGGAAAGTCCATCAAATCGATGTAAAACCTGCTTTCTTGAATGGAGATCTAAAAGAAAATGTTTTTATGTCCTAGCTTGAAGGATTTGCTGTGAAAGGATAGGAACATAAAGTATGCAAACTTGTGAAATCCTTGTACGGCCTCAAACAAGCACCTCGAGCCTGGTATGAAAAACTAACTAAGCATATTCTGAAACTCAATTTCAAACATTATGATCTTGATGATGCAACTTTTTTTGTAAAAAAAATTGCAAAAATAATTGTATATCTTGTGGTATATGTAGATGATCTTTTGATGATAGGGAACAATGAAAGCTACATTGCATCCATAAAGAAGGAATTGAAGAAAGGTTTTGAAATGACTGATTTGGGCTATGTTCATTACTATCATGGTATTGAAGTAACTCAACATTCGAAGTCCATATTCCTTTCTCAAAAGAAGTACATTGGAGATTTGTTGAATAGGTTTGGCATGACTGAATGCAATCCTCTGACTACTCCAACAGAACAAAACTTAAATCTCACATCCATTGAAGGAAAAGAGTTTGAGGATGCAACAAAGTATAGACAGCTTGTAGGAAGTCTCAACTACCTAACTACTACAAGACCAGACATTTCATTTGTTGTTGGAATCCTCTCCAGATTTATGCAAAAGCCTTGTGAGGGACATTGGTTTGTTGCAAGAAGAGTTCTAAGGTACTTGAAGGGAACTCAAGACTTTGGGACCATGTATACACAGGTGGGCGACTTCAGCTTGATTGGATACTCTGATTCAGACTTCAATGGAGACAAAGAAACTGGGGTATCTACTTCACGTTATGCTATGCGTCTTGGATCAGGAACTGTCTCATGGAGATCATGCAAACAATCAGTTCCAACGGATTCCACAACAGAGGAAGAATATGTGCCAGCAGCTGTGGCAACAAAAGAAATTGTGTGGCTTAGGAAAATTCTTGAAGATTTGTAGGTAAAACAAGTACAATTTGACTCCACTCATGATTTACAATACCTCTGCAATAAAGTTGGCCAAGAACCAAAAGTTCCATGATAAAAAAAAACACATCAACACTAAATATCATCTGATTCGACATCATGTTGAGGCCAAAACAATCCATCTCCGCCATTGTTCCACTAATAAGCAAATTGTAGACATCTTCACCAAAGCACTTGGAAGAGAAAAGCTTGAAAAATTCAGAACGATGATTGGACTCACCAACATCCCTTTAGATTAAGGGAGGGAATGTTGACACCTAATTAGAGGGATTGGGTGTACAACTGTAATTAGTGTAAATAAATAATACAGAAGATAGAGAGCCATTGTGAGATGAACCGATCAGTCACTCCCTCTTGTATATAATAATGAACAACCTGAATGAATAATATGAGTTCTGATTTGAGGAGTTACCTCCTAGTCTCACAGCAGCATTCGCCTTTCCTTAGTTATTTGGTGACATACAACTCCTTAGGAATGAGGGAAACAAGGACCTTCATCTTCTTTTTAAGCCTCTAGTTCATCCTTTAGCATATCCAAATCAACATCCATTGCATCTCTAGCACTTCCTCTCAGATCCATATTAGTACCCTTCATCTTTCATGGCATCTTGTAGTATCAACACATAAAAGTAAAGGTAAGCCTGAGGTAAATTGGTTTAATATTATTTATTTCATTAAGAATGCAAGGAAACATGATGGTTAACAACTTTCCACTTCATATATTCTATCTTTCATCACCACTATCATCCACCTCTACTTGAAATCCAATTTCATAACAAAATGCATAAGTTCTCTAATGAGGCCATATGAATGAAAAGTAGATCATAGTGGTCCACTAATACAAAGAAACAACCATTATGCCTTCTCTTCCTACATCATAAGCATCCATAACATGTGGGAATGCTATTTTCATTCTTTTGTTGGCATTTCAAGGCATGAACTTTGTTCCTCCGAATTGGTTACCATAGTGGAACTGTACCATTCGTATCACAAGTCTGCAGTATTATCGCACGACGAAATGCTATATGTTGTGACAAAGTTGACATCAAAAGATGAGGTCATTTTTCCCCAAAACAAGAGGAACCACATATAAACATTGGTTTTAGAGTATGAAAGAATTTTTATCTACCATTCCCATTATCACTTCATGTTTCATGAGATCCATCATCTCTTCCTTATCCACTTAGTATTTTTCCTCAATCAGATCGCTCCCCACTCTATGGTAGTTAAATATGAATAGTGGTACTCCCATAAGAACCAACACCTCCAAATCTTTACGCAATGTTGCTCCACAAGAACCAACCCTCCCGAAGGTTATGATGTCATAGAATCTATAGATGATCAAGGTATTTGTTTTTCATGAGGAAATTGAAAATCAGAGACATGGGGGGTGTTGGCCCTCAAAAATTCCCTCATTTTCAACATATAACCTTACGATTTGTAAAGCATATCCCTGCACTTCCTAACATATTCCTATCCATTTCTCGTAACTCATGCCTAAAACCATCATTTTCATATCATGATTAAATCTCATAGTTATATTGTGTTTTTAATGTATTAAAGATGATTTTTCCATGACTTTCTAATGACGGTTTTTCTAAGTGCCTTTGTCATAGGGTTCCATTGTCAAAATTATTTAGAAGTAAGTGAAATTAGTTACTACAAGGTTGAGTATGGAATGAGATTGTTGCAGGTGAAAATATGATTTTTTTGATCAAATGGTGAAGGATCTTGAAATTAAGGCACGTGGGTTTTGTTCAGAGAACCCTCATTCACGAAACCTTGAAACGGTTTGGCAAAATTCAACATTATGAGGAAGTTACAGTCAAGGGAATATTCCAACACTTCTTAAGTACATAATGGATGTGAACGACTTAAACAGGTCAATTCGGGTTCAGTTGTGCATGCCTTTTGTTGAAAAACCTTGTGTTAAATAAGGAAGTGGTTCCTCCATCCCTACATTGATTAGAATGAGCCCAACCGTGATCCATTTTAATACTATCCAGAACATCTCATACGACTTGTTTTAGCCTCGCTGTTGTATTTGAATTTTTTTTCTAAGTTAATTGGGTGTGAATTGTTTCCATCTGCTGCACCTTATAAAAGCCAATTATCTCCACATGTATGGGGGGTGGTGCTAAAGCATGAGGGCAGCAATTAGAGCAACAGTAGTAGAAGAACTGGGATGTAATTCTATTTATGATGGAAGCTTTGATGTATTTTCTTTGAACCATTAATACATAAGTTTGATTCTGCATTCAAATATGTAAGTGCTAATGTGTTTTGATCTTTAAAGCGGTATTGAATTAATTTAGACTTGCTCCAGGAGTGGCAAGGATCCACCACCCGTGGAAACAAGTCTGGTAATTAGTGTAGATCTTAGAATTGCATTTGTTTAATTGATTTAATTGGTTTGCAGTGTCAATATTGAATTAAAGTTATTGTTCAGATTTCCAAATTATTTATTTTTGTACTTAATCTATATTATGGTGTTGTGGATCTGAATTAGTAAAAACGAACCTTTGAAAGAACTCAAGTGTATGCCCTCCATACTTCTAATTCCACAACGTTATGCTTGACCAAGATTAATTCAATCTTGCATTTCTTTGGTTACATATATCTTCCAATGAGAAAAAGGTTGGATTAGATTCAAGGTTTCGTGTGTACCAGCATGAGATTTTCCGAGTTTACTGCAATGTTAATTTTAGATCTAATTTTCTGAGTGTTAATCTCATATATGATTCTTTTTTACCTTTATCATAGTGTTAACTCTAGCATATTTCATTTCTAGCATTAGTTAATTATTATTACATCATTAGTTTAAGATGTGATTCTTTGAGTTTAGTTAAAATAGTCTTTACATTCAATTTATGTGGTGTAGAAATGAATTTGTTTATCAAGTCAAAGCAGTAGATATGTGTGACCCCGGAGTAGTAGAAGTTTGATTTGGTTTTCATTTAATTCTGAATTTTGATTATGAGTTCCATGAATTTGAATTTCCTTTCGAGTGATTTATTTCAGCCATATTAGGAGTTACAAATTGAAGGGTTTCATAGAATAGTTGTAATGAGTTTCTTTAGATGAATATGATATTTCAGTAGTTCCTCTTTTGTTTATAAGGATGGGATTTCTTTTCAGATAGGTGTTCTTTTCTCTTTCATTGACATTCCTTAGTTTGTCTGATTATTTTTCTTTTATTTACATTCTGACCAATATGATTGATATCACAGTTTAGTTTAAAATAGTGGTTAAATTATTTGAATGATGATTGATATTATTTTGCAATAGAAATTCGTGTTTCTTGAGCATGTTATTTTGTTAATTGATTAATTTTGAATTAGAACCACATTTTATACTTAAACAAGAAGTTGATTTCTTCCTCTAATTTAGGCTAGATGCTCTGATCCTGAGTTCTCTGCACTTGTGCCTCTAGGCTTATGAGTCCTAGATTGATAGTTTAATGTTGGAAACTATAACACACATAATTTCACCAACATGGGTATGTGCATTAATTTTAAATTAATATTATTTTCATTCATTTATTTATTGTAAGAAATTTATATATTGGATTTTAAAACTTAACATTATTTTTGGATGTTAATTAACTCCATAAGATAAACTTACCTTAAGTTTAATTAACTAAATTAATCTATAATTTATAATTAAAAGTAATTATTTATAAAGATAATTATTATAAATAAAAAATGTATGCCTTGGGGTAGCTGCAATGGCTATGGAAATGGCAGTCTCGCCAAACCAGAAGTCTTGGGTTCAAATCTTGTCCCTATCCCCTTGGTTGGGGTGAGAAGTTGGACACAATTGAAAATTGTATCCTGCCAAGATTATATATATATAAATATATATATATATATATATATATATATATATAATAGATTAATATTATAATTAATTAAAAGAATATAATAATTAATATAATTGATAATTTACAATTACATAGTTGATATATCGAGTGAAATATTATGATAATTGAATATCCATTGCATTAATCTCTATAGATATTTTTTTTTATATTCAAAAACTTCTTATTTTATACCGAAGATTTATATATATAATATATATAGAATATAGATTATAATAAAAAATTATTTTTATAAACTATATATATTTTTAAATAATTAATTAAATATTAATAATTTTAATATAAATTGATAATTTACAATTACATAGTTGATATATCAAGTGAAATGTTAACGATAACTCTAATATATCAGTTGCATTCACTCCATATTATTAATGATAATTGATATATCTATTGCATTATCTCCATAGATATTTTTTTTATAATTCAAGAACTTGTTATTGTTATACCCAGTGAAAGAGATTGGATGAAGCCAAAAGCTTGAGATTTTGTTAGACAATTAAATTACACTTTTAGTTTTACCTTTTTAACTAAAGAATTGGATATGGATAATAAAAGAGATTGGATTAAGTGAAAGCATTATGACCACCCTAATCTATTTGGCCTACCCTCATTATTTTTCATCATTTAAGATAGAAAACATTCTTTTTCATCATTTGTATACCTATCTTTATCAATTTCTAATTATTTTGGATAGATTATTTATTTAAAATTCTAAAATATAATTTTTTTTGTTTAAAATAGTTTTTTTCCAATAATAAATATATATTATATTACATTGAAACAAAAGTATTAAACTTTTCAAAAAATAAATTTTTTGTAAGTAATATTTCCATGAGTAATGGAACTGTTTCAAGGAACAAACTTATTTATTCAAATTTTTAATCATTTATTTTATTTTAACTTTAATTTTTTACAAAAATTATTTACTTTCAATTTATTTTCCAATAATATGTATAATTTATTTAAAACAAATTTATATAAATTTTTGGAAAAGTGTATTATATGCTTGAAGCAACTCTATCGCTATTTAATATTTCCATCAACAATAGAACTGTTAACGGTTGAACCAAACAAAGTCTCCATATGTTTATTTAAATTTATACCATTTGTTGACCCAAACCAGTTTTAAAAAGTAAATAATTGTTTTTTTTAATAAAACATGGTTTGTAATAATTAACCATATTATTGTTATTTTTAATATTAAAAATATTTATGACAATATTTATAATAGACACCTAATATTGATGGTTTCAAAAGAAGTTCCAACACTTTAGTGGATGGATATTCAAGGACAACGATGAAATGCGCAAAACCCCTTTTTCACTGCATCTTCTATTAAAATTTTCTTTGATATCATTGTTCATGTGATTATTATTGAAGGAGTGGCCAGAATGATAAAGGAAAAATATGCGGTGACGATATTTAGTCCATTTTCCCTTAAATTTAAGGCTTGATATCACTATGTACTAGTTTTAATATTTATATACAAATCAAATTAAATTTAAACATTAAAGCACATATATATTTCAAGAAAATACAATAACAATGTAGTTTAAAATCACATTAAACCAATTTCTCTAAATTTATTACATGTTGGTTATGGATTCAAACTATGATAAAAAAAATATAAAACATTTCAAGATGTTGAAGCACTTACTGCTTGCCTGGTTCTTGTCTGAAGTGTGCTCTACATCAAGTTAAGATGTTGAATCTCTTGTTACCTGTAAGACATAACATAAGAGTTGGAAATAATTAATTCCTACTTGTCTATGGTTATAATTCTCTATTTGAGGAGTTTGTTCCTATATAATAGGGATTTAGTTTTCTCTAGTTTAGTGTGTGGTTGAGAGAATCTCTCAACCACACTAATGTACGTCTAAGATATCCTTCCTATCTTGAGACTATTGATTGTATAAATATCTTGTAATTTCCTCATTCATTAATTAATAGAGAATATATTGATTGAGCTAATTTTATCTTGGTATCAGAGCCTGTGAGGGCCTGGCCCCTCCTGGGCTGAGGGAAAATAAAGAGTTCATTATTTGTTGTTTGTCCATCAATTTTTTTTATGGACCGTGCGAGCTTGTGATTTGATGGAGCTCGGCGGTGTTGAATGAGCTCGACAGCGCTGGATGTTGGGCGTTGCAGGGATGCCAACGCTTTTGCAATTTTCAAGATTCACATCAACAAGGACCACGACATGAAGGAGAGGATCTGCCTCGAGGTCGAGAGGCTCAGCATGAATGCTGTCATCATGGGGAGCAGGGGTTTCGGTGCCTCCAAGAGGAATTGCAAGAGCAGGCTCGGGAGTGTCAGCGATTACTGCGTTCGCCATTGTGTTTGCCCCGTTGTTGTTGTCAGGTTTCCAGAGGAGACAGAGGCCACCCCTTCCCCTAATCAGATCGTCGTTCTTCATGAAGTGCCCGATGAAGACGAGAGCGTTCCTGAGGATCAGGATCAATTATCAGATGATGCTGAAGAAGAAGAACAGGCAGATGATCTGCAAAAGGAGCAACAGAAGGATGGTTCTCAGGAGGAGAAACAAAAAGAAAGGAGAAATCTAGATGGAGCTCGCTCATTTTCGAGAATGGAAACAAACTAAACGTGGGAAATTATAATGGCGGTTTGTTCTTTAGGAAGGCCCTGCGCGTGGTGGGCCGAGAAGGAATGCACTGGACTAGCGGATTATTCGAGCACTGGAGTAGCAGAGGTGGAGACTGTGAGGAAATCTGCCACCACAGGGCAAACGTGCCATCCATTTATCCAGGAGAAGGTATGCTAATTAATGTTATTACCCGAAATTCTCTACATTGCTCCGACAAACGAATTCGGAGATTTAACACATGTCTGCTGGACGGTTTTGCGCCAAGTTCATGTGTTATGTGAATTCAGTTTTTACTTCAATCTGTTGAAGCAAAGCAATCAGCATTTATTTCTGATCACGAGTTCGCCGAGATCCTTTATGACGAACAGCTCCTATGCGTGCAATTCATGGTAGGTGGCGCTTCATTACTGCAGTGAACTCTTGGTCAGGTAGAATCTGTTATGCACGGCTAAATTATTGAGGCAATATTTATCTGAAGAAATGGCACCTGAATTTATATTAGTTTTAAAATTTGAAGTTGTGATCCTGCAAGTTTCATTTCCGAATCCTTTCAGCCACTTCTGGCGAGACTTTCTTGGTGGGCTCTTTAGTGGGATAATCAATGTCCAAAATCTCTGCAATTTCCTAGTCTACCGCCAAAGAAGGAGCTGCTTGGAGTGGCCGAAGGACTATGATGATGATTGTGCAGATCTGTGGAGATCTGCGCGTTTGAGAGTTGTGAGCATGGAGACACGATCTGCTGCGAAGGAAGCGAGCTAGAAGAATTGCAGAAGTGATTGCTGCAACAGAGAAGTTCTTTGTTCTGTATAAATACATTGTTGCATCCAACGGCACAATCATTGGAGGTTTTTGTTTATATTGCTAAATCGGTTTCACGAGAAGCTCTGGCTGCAACAGAGAAGTGTTTATCTGTGACATTGAGAATGGCAAAGGGAGGGGTTTCTACCCTGTGTCCGCGGAGGAGGGTTGTGACTTCAGAGGGTGGGAAGCATTTTCCGAGGGATTACATGGACATCTCTGTGCAGGATTCATTTAAAGGGGGCCCGGATATAAAGAACCGGTGCAGGATCTTATCGGAGAGGGCTTTCCGTCCTCTTCTGTTCAGTTTGTTGGCTGTTTCCATTGTGTCCCTGTTGCCCAATTTTGATTAACAACGTAGAGACTAACAACCCTAATGTGGTTGTGATATGAAAAATTGATCTTGAACTCCTCGAAGATTGATGTATACAACAACCGTTGTAATAATGTTTAAAACAATGGAGTTATACCAACAACCATGATAAACAATGTGAAAAAAGATAATCTAATATTTGGAGCAAAAAATACCGATTCGATAATCAATGCAAACACGAACTGGATAGTTGAAATAAGCTTGGCATTAAAAAATGGAGTTGTCTATAATGCGACTTTTTGGAGATTCCGGTGACGGAATCCGGCAGAGGAAATTGAGCTTAAATCTTGATTTGCTGCAGTTAAAATGGTTTTTTAACTGCATATTTGGATTCAGCACCCTGAAAAACCCGTGGGGCACTTTGATTGTGCAGAAACTAGCTATCAAACTTGCGATTCCAATAAATTGCGGCCTGATTTTGACCAGAAAAACCCACCGGAAAGGCTTCCAAAAAGTCTCATTATAGACAACTGCTTAAAAAATAACCTGACAACCATTATCGTTGAACCAACCAATGCACAATAAATAATGATGACAGGGCTATACTAATATCCATGACAAACACTGTCAGAAACAATAATGAGATAGATGGAACAAAACAAACAACGAGCATTCAAAGGCCCAAGAAATTTAATAGAATCAATGATGAAGAGAATAGGAAAGAAAATATGGTTGTACCAAGAATGTGAAGGCCGAGAAATGGAATAGAATTGATAGAAAACCGAACATAAATGATTTTCCTTCCCACCTAACATGTGGCATTATACCTCTGCCAACGCAAATGACTCATGATGGGGTAAGCAATTAATTGACTAAAATATGTTTATATCATGTTGTAATGTAAATCTTTCGGATCGACATCATATTTCATCACTCTCAAAATCATTTTTATTTCCTAAATGTGGTTTCACCAATCATTTCAATTTCATAAATGTGGTTGCGCCATGTGAAGGACACTTAATCACTCATGTATTTGAAATTTTTTAGATAAGTAGGCTCGACCACATTGCAAGCAGCAACCGGGATCCATGGATGTTCAAAATCGTTTATATTTAATATTGAAATGGTAACCCTTCATGCTCCCTTAACATCAGACATCCATTCATGACTGATATCAAGGATAATCCCTTCAAACTCAATCTCAATTGTCCATCTATAAAGAAATTAAAATTCAACCTTGGTACTTTCACCCGGGGTCGCAAACTGCATCAAAACTGTTGGAATTTTATGGTGATTTCAAACACAAAAGACCAGAGAACAATGCTCTGATACAATGGTGGAATTTTATGCTAAACTCCTTAACAAATAGACAACACAAAACTGCTATGTTTCAGTACAAAAAACTGAAAATTTCGTTTTCTGGACTTGGTGTTGCAGTAACACGATTCTGGTGTTGCAGCAACAGGAAAAACACTCTGTTTTTGATAACACTGAAAAACAGAAAAATTGCTTACTGGAAACTGTGTTGCGGCAACACAGTTTGGTGTTGCAGCAACGCTGCTCGTGGTGTTGCAACAACGCGAGTTTTAACGTCAAGCCACTCGGTGTAACGGCAGCAAGATTTTGACGCTAAGTCACTTTAAGAAAATTGACGCTTTGGTGTAACATCAACTAAAACAAGGGGCGTCAAATCACTAATAGAATTACAAAGTGAAATCAAAGTGTTTTTGACACTTGGTGTAACAGCACCAGAAAATCAGCAATACAGTAAACTTGTATTCATGAACAGTAAACAAAACTGATACAGTAAACTTAGCTGTTACAAGAGGAACACTTCAGTTCCAGAAATCGATTTTCTATCTCAGAAAATCGCAGGTTCAGCATTGTTGTGCATTTACAGAAGAGACACACACTTGTTCTTCTAACCTTCACTCTTTTCTCTCAGAGTACAAAAACAGAATTGTTGTTTAGAAATCTCTTACACTCACACAGAAAACAGAACTGTTGTTCTTTTTCTGCTTACACCTTCTTGCACTTTTGAAAACAGAACTACTGTGCGTTACATTTATAGGAAAATAAAAATCTGATTAAACAATAAACTAAGTAAAATATCTGCTGATATTTATCTTTGTATTTATTGCAGAAGGCGGTGATGCCTTTTCAGCAAAAATAAGACAGCTGTCTGCAGGGGATTTA